>WAAE01021764.1:602389-628868 GCA_013400495.1 Nicator chloris
TCCTTCTCCTTCTCCTTCTCCTTCTCCTTCTCCTTCTCCTTCTCCTTCTCCTTCTCCTTCTCCTTCTCCTTCTCCTTCTCCTTCTCTCCCTCTCCTCCTTTCCCTTTCTTTTTCACCACGGTGTTTTGGTTTGATTTTTGTGATCCTGGGCATGTGCTGATTCTTTTTATAAATTTTGATTTGCCCCAGAATAGCTGTTCTTCTCTGGTTCAGCAGCTCTGAGCGTGCAGAGCACAGGGGAAGTGTTGCAGTGCTTCCCTGAGAGCAGCCCCAGCACCTCTGGGGTTTGCAAACCAAGAGATTCAGCCCCCAGGGATCATCCCTGGCTGTGTCAGAGCATCGTGGCACGTGGACAGGGCTCACAAAAAGGAGAGAGGGTCCTTTTTTATGGGCAGATAGTGACAGGACAAGGGGCAGCAGTTTTAAACTGGCACCGCACAGGTTTGGGTTAGATGTGAGGAGGGAATTGTTCCCTGTGAGGGTGGCAAGGCCCTGGCACAGGGTGCCCAGAGAAGCTGTGGCTGCCCCTGGATCCCTGGAAATGCCCAAGGCCAGGCTGGATGGGGCTTGGAGCAGCCTGGGATAGTGGAAGGTGTCCCTGCCCATGGCAGGGGGTGGATTGGGATGATCTTTAAGATCCCTTCCAGTCCAAACCATTCTCTCATTCATTCTATGATCTGCAAGGAAAAGTGTTCAAGAGGCAGGGATGACAAGATACGGGATGAGCCCAGAGCACAGGCCACAGACCATGAGCCCAGGGAGAGCGAAATCCTCGCAACAGCCTCAAATAACAGAAACTGCACTGACTTTATACTTTTTTCAATCAAAAACCCCACATCATTTCAAGTCAAATTCCACATCCACCCTGGGAAATGTTGCTGTTTTCATTTACCACTGTGTAAAACTCAGGCTGAACTCTGACAGGTTATTTATGACCTTTCTAATTCCACACAAACCCCTTTTTCTTGTTGACACCCTGGGTTTTGTGGATGGGGGGGTTGGTTCTGCAGTGTTTTAAAAATGCATACGCAGGAAAAGCTTTGTTGAATAAATGCTAATCCCTGGGCAGAGGTTGTGGTGAGCAGGAAAGCTGGGTTGGTGGGAAGGTTGGATTTGGGGGTGGGAGGGTGACAGACACTAAACACCCCGTGTTTAGTGGCTGAAATACCCCACCATACACCCAGGTGTGCATCAAGCCACTCAAGGAACAGTCTGGACTCAGAGTTAATTCTTCTTGCAGATCACTTGTTTGTGGTTGCACTGTACGATTTTCCTGCCTCAAGTGACCGTGACCTGGAGCTGGTCAAGGGGGAGAAACTCCAGGTCCTCTCCAAGTAAGTGACCTGCTGGCAGGAGGAAGTCCAAAGATGAGCACGGGGAGGCTGGGAAAGGGGAGACCTGGGGGTCAGCCACCACTTTGCAGCTGACCAGAGCTGAGCCTGTGCCTTGGCTTTGCTCCAGAGTGTGGCTGTGGGTACCTTCACCTCTGCACCGTGACAATTCCATGGGTCACAGGTACTCTGGGGCTGGGTATTGTCCCTGCCTGGGTGGTACTGGGACCCTCTTTGCTGCCAGTGCCTGTGGGTGCAGAAGTAGCATAAACAACAACAACAGAGCAAACAGCTCCTGTCCTGTGTTTGTGCTGATTCTGCTTCTGCAAAGGATGTGGGTTGGGTGTAGTCAGAGGAAAGGACAGAACTGAGCCAGACACTTGTGAGGTTTCATTTCAGCTTCTGCTCAAACTCACAGCAGAAGAGGCCCAGTCCATAACAGGGCAGAGGTGGGCTCGGTGTCCCCAGACACTGCAGGGCTGCTCCATCCTTGGCTGCTCTGTGGAGTGGCCTCCAGAGGTGACATTTCTCACCCAGACGCTCTGGGTTGGGACCTGTGGGACAAGGACATGGAGAACCCCCCACACGGGGATGGCTTTGGGTCACGTCTGGTGGCTCAGCCAGCACTGGGACAGCAAGGTGGGGTGTCTGGAACACAAAGGAAGGAGCAGAAAGGACCCCAATGCCCTGTTCAAGAGACAAAATAAATCCCGTGACCCAGATGCCCCTCCTCTCACTCGAGGTGTGTGGCAAAAGTCTGGATTGCTCCACGTTCATGGAAAGAGATTGTCACCTCCACAAGTCCCTGAAACACCAACAGCCTGGTTTTGGTCCCAGGGAATCCAGAGGGAACTGCAGAGTGGATTATGGAGTCCTAGCCCATCTAGAATGCTCAAACCCCACAATCCACGTCCTCACAACCTCAGCTTGTCACAAAACCTCCTCTGGGCACTCACACCTTTTCCTCTGCTCCCCTTGCAGCGAGGGGGACTGGTGGCTGGCAAAGTCCCTCAGCACTGGGAGGAAAGGATACGTCCCCAGCAACTTCGTGGCACAAGTGGACAGTTTGGAAGAGGAAAAGTAAGTGGGAAAGCTTCTGGGAGGTGAACACGGATGCAGTGCCCTGGATCTCAACAAGCTCCAGGAGGAGCTTTATTGATGGCAGGAAGATGTCACTGCGGGGCTGGTTGGCAGGAGGTCTTTCCTCATCCCAAACAATGCCGCCCAAAAGCTCAGAACAAATTTTTAGCGTCATATTGGTGTGGAAAGGGAGGATGAGGTTGTTATGGGGAAAGTGGGCAAAAGTTCTTGTCCCATTGATTGCACCCACTGTGGAAAACAAGGATTTGGGGGGGACAACAGGAAGGTTATGGTGGCAGTGCCAGGGACCATCCTCTGGTCCCACTGGGCCAGTCCACCCACACAAATGGTGCTAAATCCCTTCACCTTCCTAGAGAGTATCCATATGTAAACTGGGAATCTCTGGGTGGGGTGCACTGATCCAGGCCTTGGATCTGCCTGGGACCACACCAACAATTTAACACGACAGAAAACTGACTGCCAGTGCCCAGACTCACTGTGCTGTTTTTGAAATGGGCCCAGATGCAGCCTCCCTGCAAGGAAGATCGAATGAAAGACTGGAGTCAAATGAGTTTATTTTGCCTATAATAAAAACAGAAGGAGAATTTTTTCCATGAGTTATCCTCCTCTATGTCATTCAGCGCTAAATGATCAGTCCTGCCTGCAATCTCTTCTTGGAGGGATCCAACCTTCACTGAGTTCAGCAAATATTTAGCAGTGCACAGAAATGTGGCTGGGACAAAAAGGCTCTTTGTATCCAAAGCCTGAACTTCTCCTGTGTATGGGATACTGTACATCCCATCTACTCCCCACACCATCTGAATTTCCATGCTATGAAACAAGCCCAAAGTGAACCAAATCTGGTGTTAATCTACCCAAAATAATCAATTACTACCACTTTCCAACAGATAAAAAACTACTTGCTGATAAAAACAACCCTCAGTTTCACAGTGTAGTGATAAAAAAAAAAAAAAAAAGAACTAACTGGAAAGAATCCAATTTTTTTTTTTTTTTTTAGTTTTTCCCTTTCAAGCCATGCCTTTTCTGTCTCCCAGGTGGTATTTTAGAACCCTGAGCAGAAAAGATGCTGAACGGCTGCTGTTGTCTCCTGGGAACAAAGTTGGCTCTTTCCTCGTCCGGGAGAGCGAAAGCACCAAAGGTGAGATCCGTGGAGCAAAGGTAACTCCTCGTTGTTGCCCAGGCTTGCAAAACCTTCAGCAGGGCTCCACGAGTGAGCTGGGGGTTTGGAGGGCAAAGATTTGCTCATGATGCCACTGAGATGTGCAGTTTTGGCTGTGGTGAGAGTGGCTCTTCCATCTGAGCTCATGGCAGAGACACAAGAACACAAATAAGCAGATTTTCCAAAACTATTCAGGGGTTTTCTTTTCCTTTTCTTCCCAAGGAGATGTCTCTCTCTCTCTTTTTTTTTTTTTCCCCTTAAGATATTTCTACACATTCTTGAAGGAGTATTTCTCCCATTTGTAACAGAAACTTGCCAAATTTTGAACAAAAATCATTTTCCCTGGGGAAACATGTTTTTCCTGATAATCTGTAGCCAGGGGGATTCATATAAACCACAATTTTTGGAAGGAGACTGACTGGAGCAGGATACATGGATTTCATCCACTTTCTTTCCGTAGGAACATGTCTGAATTTTGAAGAAGTGATCCATGGGGATGGAAAGGCCAGAGCATTGTGGCCACTCCTCTTGGGCAGTGGAAACAGTAATTAACAGTAATACAAACCCATGTAATTTCAATTTCTTTGTTCTGTACTATTAATTCATAGAGTCTGGAAATTAGTTTAGGTTGTCCCATGGGAATTCCTTATTGTTTATTTTCTACTTTTTTCTCCTTGCTTTCTCTGGGCCATCATGTGTGTTTACAGCATGGGGGAAATGATGCTTGTGGTGTTCCCATGGTTCAGCTCTGAACCAGATCCATGGAGTAGTTCAGGAAAACGTTCCAGTCTTGCTGTCCTTTGGCTCCTTTCCTTTCAAATGAATGCATGAATCTTTCCTTAACACACAGTAAAAGGTGCTTTGTGCCTTCCCAATAGAATCAAGGAATTGTTTAGGCTGGAAAACCTCCAAAATCGTGGTGTCCAACCGTGTCTTGTTCACTAAAGAGTTGGAGCATCCATCTGAAATCATATGGAACCTTCTTTTCCTTGACTTGTTTCCCAAGTACTTCCAAAGGCCCAGACCAAACAGTAAGAGAGGGAACAATCTGGTCCCTCCATCCTACAAATGTCTCTTGCCTACTGTAGCATCTCCTTCTTCCTTTCTTGTCTCTTTTTTTTTCCCTATTTACAAGGGAGGCCTCCAAGGCAGCATCTGTTCCTTCCACCACGGAGGTGTTCCTTCCACCATTGCCAGAAAATTAAACAGTGCCAGGGTCTGGATGCAGCAGCTGGAATCTCATCCTCCTATACCTGTCTCCCTCAGCCACCAGGCAGTGGGGCTGTGTCAGACTGTAGCATCCTACTTTGAATTTCCCCCTCTGCCCCGTGCCTGGACTCACCTCCACACATCCCTGCTGAGCTGATGCCAAGCAGGAGGGCTGCTATCCATAAGGATTTGCAGCTTTTAGAATTTTTAGGGAACACTCAGTTCAAGAAACATTTAAGAGATTTGTTTCTAAGCATTTCACTTTATAAGTCACTTTTTCTGCTGCATCCCCGTTTCCCTGCTACCTTTGTGGTGCTTTTGCAAAGATCAGGCTTGAACTTATCACCACATAGCTGCTCTTCTGTTTATCCCATTCCCACTCTCCCTTTGTCTTCTGGGATATTTGGGGAGCTGGTGTGGTTGTTCATTGCACGCAGGAAGGGCAGGGAGCAACACAAAGCAAACACTGGTGTGCTGTGTCTGAAGCTCTGTCCACACATGATCCTGGTCTTTGTGGCATCTCTAGGTGCCACACATGCATGGGATCAGACCTTTCCCTACACTTGTTCAGGACAGTTGTCCCCAACTTCTGCAATTATCTGGAGTATGGGTGGGTCTTGGTCACTCAGGGCTCAAGCAGGGGTGGTGGAGTCCTGAAATCCAAGGAGAACTCAGATCCTCAATGCCCTGTCTCTGCTGTCAAGAAGAATGAGGTGTAGGATATTCTGCATTAGCACATGTGGGTTCCACTCCATGGAAGCCCCATGGGAGTCCCAAATGCTCAGATGTGTCTCTGCCCTGTGCCTTTTCTAATATTTAGGATAAAATACGGGTATTATTCCTTCGAACACCTCATCTTCTGAATGATCCTGTGTGCCCAGCTGCTACCTGAGCACCCTGTGCTGCCTGAATGACCACGTTTGATCCATCTTAGCCATAGCTTCCTCCTCCCTAAAGAGGAGGGGAAAAGACAGAGCCAGACATCTCCAAATGTGCCACGCAGCTGAATTCCCTGATGTAAAGCACCCTGTGGCCCACCAAGAGATGTCCAGAGCAATGCCATGGAATTACCTCTGCCCTTGCAGCCCTGCTGGTTTTTTTCTGTTTTCCTTCCCCATGATGTGTATTTTCATTCACTTGGCACATCAGCACCAAAACTTGACCCTCAGGGACAAGCACTGGGCTGAGCTAACCCCCATTAGTGACTTAAACTGGGAGGTGGTTGTCTCATACTGGGATGTCTCAAGCACAGAGGGATAGGTTCTCCACCCTGACTAGGAGCAGCACCTACTCCCAGCCCATCCTGACCAGAATCTCGTTTTCCTCATGGTTTGAGATGTGGAAACTCTGGAAATCTTCAGAGTCTGCATTTCTCAGAGTCCACAAAAGGCACATCCAGCACCCTGGGAAGATGGGGACAGCGTGGGAAGCGGGCTGGCAGTGAAATCATCGGCGGAGCACTGTCCTTGCTGAAGCTGCTGCAAATAAATAAAGTTCCCCTGAAGTAATAATCATTCCCAAAGCTGCAGGAACACGTTCCCCCAGCTGTGCTGAGCCACAGGCTCCTGGCTCCCAGCAGGACTCCTGCGTCTCTGCTCCCGGCAGGAGGGACCTCACTGAGCTCAGCCGCTGCATCCAGCTGAGCTCCTGAGCTTCCCGTTGGGAGGGATTTAAGGGGCTGCTGAGAGCTTCAGGGGCAGGAAATGCACTAAACCATGTCCCCAGGTGCCACATCTACGTGGCTTTTAAACCCTTCCAGGGTTGGGGACTCCATCGCTGCTCTGGGCAGCTGTGCCAGGGCTGGTCAACTTTTTGATGAAGAAATTGTTCCATCAGTTTTGTACTCTGGACTCTTTACCAGCCCAGGTCTGTGCCAGGATGTGATGCAGGACGGCAGAACAGGTGAATGTCCCTTGTGGGTGAGGAGAGAGGACTCCTTTTGTCTATCCTGGATATCATCAGAAGGAATTAGGAGTCAATGATTTTCATTTTCTGCTGTCACTGGGAGCAGGGACCAGGTTGGACGGAGCTTGGAGCTGTGGGAGTTCAGGTTTAGTGGAAGGTGTCTCTGTCCATGGCAGGAGGTGGAACAAGATGAATTTTAAGGACTTTTCCAACCCAAACCATTGTGTGATTTTGTGAAGGAAGAATTGGATCTTTCCAGCTTCAGTGCATTGCCTCTGCACAGCAGCTCCCACGGGAACAGTAACCGGCCATGGAGAATGACAGGGAAGCTCCACCACACTCCCTGCAGCAAATTAAACTGTGACTGGGGCTGTGATACAGTCATTAGCTTAATGACAGGGTAAGAATTAACACTGGCGGCTGAGAGATTGGCCCTGTTTGAAAGTTTAAAGGGTTGGTGGGGCCTGGAAAGGAGATCCTGTGGGAGAAAGTATTTTGGGTGCAACCACGCTGGCAAACGGGGCAGGCCTCCTCTACCCTGCGGACTCTCAGCCCCCTGACACCCCCTTGCAGATGTGTTTGCCATCAATTCCTGGATGTCCTTCTGCAGGATCGTTTGGCCTCAGTGCAGCTGCCTTCACATCACATTTGGCTCCTTCCTTGAGCTGGCCTCGCCCTGTAAAAACCCCACACAAACCCTAAGCCGTGCCCCAGGCACGCCAAGCACCCTCTTGGTCTTGAGCCACATGAGCCCAACTCTCTTGGGTTGCAGCCTGGCCTGGGCAGTATTTCAGTCTCTCTGCAATTAAAGCAACATCATCACCCTCAACAGCAATAATGGAAGTTAATTATAGTTAATAGTAATAGTAATAATAATAATAATGATGTATAGCTGTTGTCATCATTGTCATATTCTTCTTCACAGAATCACAGAATCATTTATGTTGAAAAAGATCTCTTAAGATTATCAAGCCCAGCCTTTGGCCTTGATGTTTATTATCATTATTTTGGAACTTAGGGCCACCTGGGTACCACAGAGGAGCCAGCAGAGCCATTTCTTTGCCTTTCCCTCAAGGTTTTGTTGCCCCATTGAAGATGTTTCAGGGCTGTTTCTCAGTTGTTCAGCTGCAGGACTGAACAAATCAAAAGCACTTCTCAATTTGTCTTCTGCCTGACATTCATGGTGATGCAAAGAGAATCAGAAGAGCTTCCTCTGCTGAGGAGACTACCCATGTCACATTTGAGGTTCTGTATTTAAACTGCCAGGTTTTTCCATGAATTTTACACCACTAGATCTGGTCTCTGCAGGAAGGGAGAGTCTAAAGTTTTCCCAATCATCCTCAAAATGATTGGGAAAACTTTAGACTCTTCCAAACTCTGCTTGTAAAGATTTATGATCACTTCAACAGAGCAATTATCCACAGAGGTGGGGTTTTTGCTACTTTTAATAAATACAAACACTTTTCAGGCACAGTGTAGGGAAAACTGCTGGTGCTGGGATGGAGAAACACCAGCCAGTGAGGATTTTATGTTAATAAACTTTTCCCTCACGTGTAGGATTAGGGTTTCAGAGTTGCTCTGGATGGCCCTGCTTCTTTTTATGATCCTGCATGAACAGACACACACTTTTAAACATGTATAGCCTTGCCCTTCCTTTAAAAGACATAAAAAATGGGCAGTTTGTCAGCCCTGGTGACATATTAGACTTAGACAGCCCAGCAGGCTTGTAACAACTCACTTCAGAAATATGATCCAGACAAAAGGGAAAAAGCCCCACTGCTAAGCTGCATTGAATCACACTGACACAGGTGGAAGCTCTGCTCTGCAGCAACATCTAGTGATGCTTTTGTGCACTAAAACCCAACCTCTTGGTTTAGATTCTCATGGAGGGAATAGCACGTTGGAGTGGTGGATGGCTGCGCAGCCCCCTTGAAGCTCAAAAGGGACAAGATTCCAGATGGGAATCTCTAGATCTGGTTTGGCCACGGTCACAGGTTTGTGGCTGAACAAGACAATTCTCCTGAGTCCCCCTTCTGTACCCCCCACCAGCTGAATCACCGAGCCTGGCACAAAGTTTCATAATGTTCTGTCCTGAGGAGAATGGCTTTAAATGGCTTTAAATTGAAAGAGGGCAGGTTTAGATTGGATGTTAGGAAAAAAATCTTCCCTGTGAAGGTGGGCAGGCCCTGGCACAGGGTGTCCAGAGAAGCTGTGTCTGCCCCTGGATCCCTGGAAGTGCCCAAGGCTGGGCTGGATGAGGCTTGGGGCAATCTGGGATAGTGGGAGGTGTCCCTGCCCATGGCAGGGGGTGGCACTGGATAAGTTTGAAGGTCCTTTCCAACCAAAACCGTTCTGATTTCATGATGCTGAGGTTGGTGGAGCTCAGATGGGAATATGGAGCTGTGGAAAGACCAACCTGACCTAGGGAACACCTGACTGCTGTGCCTGGAGAGGTGCTGCTGATCCCCACAGTGCTTGCATGGGGCTGTTGCCCACAGCACAGGCAGGTGTTACTCCAGCAAGCCTGGACAGGATCGGTTAAGCTCTGATGAACTTTTATCCTGTCCCCTTGCCTTGGAGAGAGGGAAGTGTGCAGCTGTAAATTCTGGAGGACTTGCCCTGGAGAGGCATCAGGCAGGGCTGGTTTGCAGCCGTAGNTAGGGAATTGCAAGTGTGAGATCTGCCCCTAAAGTCAGGGAGAGTGTCCTGTTAGGAAAGAGGTGAATGCTGTCAGGATATGCAGGAGGGATGCATGGGAAGCAGAGTTTGGAATAACTGGGCAGGTTCATTTGTTCCTCTATGGCTCCTTTTGAGCTTTGATTGGGACCATTCTGGGTGCCTGATCCCTGTGGCTGAAACTTTTCATGAAATCATAGAACAATAAACATTGGAAAAGCCCTCTAAGACCACTGAATCCAACAGTTCCCCCTGAACTGCCGAGGCCACCACTAACCCACGTCCCCAAGTGCCACCTCCACACAGCTTTTAAATCCCACGAGGGCTGGGGACTCCACCACTTCCCTGTGTGGCTGTGGTGGTTTCCATGGGTTGGTTTTTCCTGGCACGTGTGGATGGAGGAGGAGGTTTTCTCTGCCATCCCACTGAACCATCCTGTTGCTTTGTCCTCTTCCAGAGAAAGGGGATGGGCTGTGCCAGCGCCTCACAGCTCCCTGCACATCCCTGGTTCCCCAGAGACCCTGGGCCCAGGACGAGTGGGAGATCCCTCGGGAGGCCCTGAAGCTTGTCAAGAAGCTGGGCAGTGGGCAATTTGGGGAAGTGTGGATGGGTAAGTGGAATTCCCTCCATTCCAGGAAAAAAAAAAGACAGAAAGAGAGGAGATGGAAAGCCCTTTTGTTTCCCTAAGTCAAGGCTATTCTGGGAGTGGGGATCCTTAAGGATGAGCACATATTTATGGTTACACACACAGAAGTAGCTGCAGGATTCCTGGGAAGGACTGGACAGCTTGGGTGTCAACAGATCCATGGTTGAGCAAAGGTTTTTCACAGGGGATGGGTGTTGAAGTCACTGTTTATTCATCCTTTGGGATATGCAGTCCTTCTTCCTGGGCATCCTGGGCACAACTGTAGTGATGCCAGTGATCCTGTCACACCCAGTAGGGCACCTGGGTGACATTTTCCCGCTTTTTCTACCTCCCTGTTGCACTTTTTACCCCGGATCTCCATCCCTGATGCCTTCCTGCCTACTGCTAATCAGTGGGCGAGGAAGTGGGGGGAGTTCAGCTTCCTTTGACACCCTCTTTGTGGTTGCTGGTTGCCTTGGAAATCGAGATTGTGGACAGGACCAGGCTGAGTTCATGTGCTGACTGCACAGCCCTGCCTTTTTGGATGGTATTTGGGTGGTTTGAGAGCCCAGCTGGTGGGGGGCCCCAGGGGTTTCACCCAGAAAGGGTCTGGGAGGGTTGTGTGAGGATGGGCTCACTGCAGGGACGATCTCTGATGCAGCCTCATGGATTGTCAGCTGTGACATGAGTCTCCCTTCTCCTCTCACGCCTGCTGGCACTGGGATTTAACACATTTCTTTATGAGGGATTTAAGATATTCCTGTGGTTTTCTGCTCCATGAGCTCTTCTTCTCCTACACAAGCCCACAGAGCCTGCAGAGACCCCAAAATTTCTCAAAACATCATAATCTCTCTGCAGGCTACTACAAGAACAACATCAAGGTGGCTGTGAAGACCATGAAGGAGGGCAGCATGGATCCTGATGCCTTCCTGGCAGAGGCAAACCTGATGAAGAAGCTGCAGCACAACAAACTGGTCCGGTTGTACGCCGTGGTCACCAAGCAGCCCATCTACATCGTGACAGAGTACATGGCCAATGGTAAAAACCCTCCTGGAGCTCTGTGTTGGGCTTCTGCAGGACCAGTTTGGTGATCTGGCCAGTGCTCCCATGCAGAATGAGGGTGGGCAGGAGGGGTTGTACCAAATCTGCAAGTAAGTGACCCAAAAGTTTGGTTCCAATGCAGAAAGAGACTTTCTGGGAGATGAAAAAACTATGGTGATGCTCCATTTGAAAAGTATTTAAAGTTCTCCTCCCCAGTGTTCTCACTGGAAGTTTGTTTCAGGTTTTTACTCTCCTCGTGGTGAGATTGTCCTTTCTTTTCCCCTCCTGTTTATAACAGTTTAAACAATGAATGCCCAGCAGTTTGCAACAGATCTGTGCAAAACAGAGGGGAATTTGGGAATGTTTGGGAGCTTTCCTAGTGGAAGATGCTCCAGAGGACCTCCATTCTTGTTTCTCAGGTTTCCCTTAGGATGGAGGCAGATTTGCTCCATATATACAGAGGAGCACCAGGAAAAACAAATTCATTGATTATTCAGAAGAGTTACAGCAATCCCTTCTCTCCTGCAGGGTGTTTGCTGGATTTCCTGAAGACAGAAGAAGGAAGCCGACTGAATCTCCCCAAACTCATTGATATCTCTGCTCAGGTCAGTGAACAGTGGCTGGGAAAAGGATCCAAGATTTGGTATTGCCTCAGTGGAGTTCCTGCAAGTCTGAAGTCAGTCAGAGCAAAGATTTTCTGGAGAAAAACAGCTCCTCCTGGTGTGTTCTCTTAGGGATTCTCCTCATCCCTCTCGTGTCCATGTGCATATCAGTTCTGTCCTTAGGGCAGCCTTCTGATAGCTTAGTGCAGGGCTAGAGATCTGGAGTTTGGGGGTTTTGGAGGAGGTGGTTGAGTTTATTTTGGTCTGATTTTATTTTTTATTTATTTTTACTTTCTTGCTCAGCAGAAAAAAAAAAAAAGTTTCTTTTTCTTTTTACCAAAAAAAGAGAGAAAGCTGAACAAAGAGAGTCCCAATGCAGGACCAGCAGTTCTACCCTGCTGATGATGAGGCATAAAGGATGTTCTGACCCTCAAATCTGGGCACATTCCTCTTTAGGAAAACAAACTTTTAACTTTTGAGCATCCCCAGGCTGCAAATCTTAATAGTTGCAGCTGCACTGTAACATTTTCGTCCGGAAGTGCCTCTAGACACAAATAGGGGAAAATTAGGGAAATCACATGAAGAATGAGATTGGCAAAATAACTGCACTTTGGTCCTAGCCAGCTGTTGACAGATTTTGGCTCATCCTGAGCAGAGTTAGGCTAATTAGGAAATATTAGGGGAAAAAAACTCTGAAGCGTCAGGCTGAATAAAGGTCTGGGACTTATCCATAAAATCACTCAGCTTCTCTTGTCAAAGTCGACTTGAGGAAACAATGTGTAGTTTGCTGGTTCCAGCCCTCATATGGAGTTATTTTTTAATGAATTAACAGCTGGAGAATCTTAATATTTGAGGAGATGTTTTATGATAGTGAAGTATTTTCATTCTTGCTTTAACCGGGATGCAAAGATTTAAATTCTTTGAAGCAGTGCCACCTTCTGTCATTTTTACTTTGGACTTTCCATAGCGGTGCAGAGGAACCTCTTTCTGTTCCTTCCCTCTTCACTACTGATAAGTTCTCCATATCTTCAGCTTCATCATTGCTGTCTGTGAGATGTTATGGGGACAAATTCACCCTCCCTGTTTCGGGCATTTGACTTAATTCCTTCCTTCCTTCCCTCCTCTCTTGAAATCCCCACTTCCCTCCCTCCATCTTTCATTGTTTCATTCCCTCTCTTGAAAATTATAGCCTGTGGTTTTTGATAAATTCCTGAGGATAAGGAAAATTATCCAAATTAATCCATATTACAGAGCCCTTGGGTTTAATGGGAGAATTCCCCAGAAATTCCCCAGAAACCTTGGAAGGGCATTTCTGTGCAGGAGGAAATTGCTGAAGCCTGAGCAATCTCCGGGTGACTCACAGCAAAGATTTTGGTCAATGTTAGAGAATTACGGAATCACAGAATGGTTTGGCTTGGAAGGTCCTGAAAAATCATCACATTCCAACCTCCTGCCATGGGCAGGGACACCTTCCACTATCCCAGGTTGCTCCAAGCCTCCTCCAGCCTGGCCTTGGACACTCCCAGGGGTGGGACAGCCACAGCTTCTCTGGGCAAACTGCTCCACACAGCAGGACCAGGATAACTGAACACAGTCCAAACCCCCACACCTCAGTCATGCAAAACCCACAGAAGTCACCCTCAGCATGGGGTAGGAAGGATTTTACCCATCCCTGAGGCATTGGCATCGATTTGAAGAACAACTTTCACCCTTCCCTCTCCCACCCCAGCACCACCTCCCTGGGCAGGGACTCAAACATTCCCTGGGTATCTCTGGGAGGGGCAGCAGGAGGAAAGGGCAGCCTGCTGAGCTATTTTACAATCTGTTTATCTGTGGTGTTGGGGTGACATCACAGCCCAACAGGCGCCCAACCCTCTTGAGCACAATTTTCGATCTGATGACATCCGTGGGAGTTAAAAATAGAACAGTCTGGGCCGATGCACTCGATCCTGTGGTCAGTCTTGAGGGTAAATGCTTGAAAACACTCTGGGCTGGAACGGGCCGAGCACCAGGTCCTATCTCATTAACATCAGGACAGGAAATTACATCAATTCTTCCATTTTCCACTGCAGAAACCAGCCCTTGCACTAGAGGGGTGTTGACACAGGTTAGAAATGCAGCATTGGAAAGTACGTGTGAGTATCCTGTTTGAAACCACATGTGAGTGTTGAGGCTCATGTGAATCCGCATGGAGTGGAAAATTGCTCTGCCCTCACCCACAGGCACTTAAAAGCTTTAATAGGTGCTACCCCTTGCTGGCAGGGGCTGCACACATCCTCTCACCCTCACCTTGGGTAATAAATTACCCAATCCAAATCTGAGACTCAATTTGGCAATCTCTGTCTTTGATCAATCTCCCTTTTCAACCCCCAGCACTCATCAATGAAATATTGCTGCTGTCATTGATAGAGGCTCATCACACACCAGGTACCTCAAGTAGATTTTAGGAATAAATGCTTCCCTGTGAGGGTGGGGAGGCCCTGGCACAGGTTGCCCAGAGAAGCTGTGGTTGTCCCTGGATCCTTAGAAGTGTCCAAGGCCAGGTTGGGCATGGTTTGGAGCAGCCTGGGATAGTGGAAGGTGTCCCTGCCCATGGCAGGAGGTTGGAATGAGAAGATCTTTAGGGCTCTAAGGTCCCTTCCAACCATTCTATAATTCTATGATTTGTTAGTTTGATTTTTTGGGGGGTTTTTTTGTTTTTTTTTTTCCTTTTCTTAATTCACATATTTAACCTGGAATGTTTATGACTAAAATCCCCACTGGAGAAGAGAGACCTGTGGCAGAAACTGGGAATCCAGTGATGTGGTTTTAGCTTTCGCTGCAGACACGACTCAGGGCTGTGACTTCTGAACAAAACAGAGAGTGGTGCTTCTGTTCTGCTTCACTTGGCTGCTCAGGCTGGTAAAGCTGTACATCTGCACCTGTACAAGGGCAGTATCTATTTATTTACCTGTCTGCTTGCCCACCTGTCCGTCCATCCATCCATCCATTCACGGGGAACGTAGGCACATCCGCAGTCACGGAGAGATAACAGCAACCCTGCAAAAACGCTGTGCTTTGCAAAAGGGGGTGAAAACCAGCCAAGATAGACTGGGGAGGTGATGATGAAGATGGGCCCTTCCTCTCCTCCCAGGTGGCAGAGGGCATGGCCTACATCGAGCGCATGAACTTCATCCACCGGGACCTGAGGGCCGCCAACATCCTGGTCTCGGAGTCGCTCTGCTGCAAGATCGCCGATTTCGGCCTGGCCAGGCTCATCGAGAACGAGTACCTGGCTCAGGAAGGTGGGTGTCCTTCCCAGCACTGCCCTCATCTCCCACCCTCCTGCCCCCAGGAATGCCAGGATGGCGGGCTGGCAGCAGGCACAGGGCACCAGAGCCCGCATGGCTGCTGCTGTCAGCGCCAGGCAAGAGGCAGAGAAGCAGAAACACCCAAAAATCCAGTGCTGGGAGAGGCAGCAGCGCTTGGGGACTATAAACCCAGCTGAAAACTGAAGAAGGAAATGGGGAAAAAAACTTCTTGGGTTCTGTCTGGGGGAATCCTGCTGACCCGCCAGTCGTTTGCTGGAGAAATTTGACCTCTGTTAATGAAAGCTGCTGCCAGTAGCCAGGTTTTTGCAGGAATTCAGCCCAGAGGGGAGGAAATAACAGAGCTGGAGCCACAAATCTGGGTCCAGCAGCAGCTTCAAAGTGTGCCAGGCAAACCTAGCCCTGACCACATCCCGTCCCTTCCACAGCAGAGGGAATTATAAGAAAACAATAAGTCGCGGAATCATTTAGTTTGGAAAAGACTTCTGAGATCATCCCTGTATTGAGCTCTGACTCTGAGGTCAGCTGTGAGATTAAATCATTCAGATTGCAAAGGGACTCCACAGAGCACCGGGAAAAGCAGCAGAAGCAAATGAAATAAAACAATTAAGTCAGGCATAAGTGCCACTTACCAGAAGATTCCCAAATTTTGGAAATCTCTCCTCTTCTAGAGTTGGGATGAGGTAAAATTCCCCTTAAAATATACTCTGAGGAAAGGAAATTTAATAGGTTTTGTGGGCTTTTTTAATAAGATAAGAAACATTTCTTTCAGTTTCTTGTCCCCAAAACACTTTTTGATACAAACTATACCCATTTCATCATGCAAAACGATTTCAGAGTAGTAAAAGATCCCAAGTGTAATTCGGAAATTGCCGTGAAGGGGAATTTTGACTTAGCTGCAAATTTTTAAGGCAGTTTTATCCTTAAGAGAAGCTTTGATGAAATCAGTATAATTCTGTTAATAACCAAGAGTGCTGCTTTTCCAGCAGAAAGCAGCTCCCATCAGCATTTTCCCAGCTAGCTTTGCTCTGGAATAACAGCTCCCCTCTATCTGCTCTGAACAATTCTCACTTCATAGATTGCATTTCCCAGCCTTGTCACTCACAGTGTAATGTGCAACAACTGAGGGGCTTATTTCACACCCTGCAGCTGGATTTCCAGTCCTGCAAGGATGTGTATAAATAAAAATGTGGTTTCCTCTGCAGTGTAACATGATCAGTCCCACTTATCAAGGTGATTTTGCTGTTGGTTTTTTTGTTTGTTTGTTTTTGGAGGGTTTTTTTTGTTTGTGTTTGTTTTTTTGTTTTTGTTTTTTTTTTTGTCTTAGCTAAAATGAAATTGTAATCTTAAAGTAATTTCTGTCCACAGTGAGTTAAGCAAGAACTTGGTGGACAAAATAAAATGGGACTTATTTTGGTTTTAATGAAACTATGAAGCTTTAAGGACTGGGGAATTTATATTTGCTGTAATATTTATGTACTTTTGCTAAAAACAACCCCCTTCTAATAAGTGATCTCACAGAACCACAGAGTACCAGGTTGGAAGGAGACCTCAAGGATCATCTGATTCAATTTTTCTTGGCAAAAGCCAAAGAAATTTTATACAGATTAAAATCCTACTGTTGTAGTACCGTAATAAATCTGCCAAATTGGTTTTGAATATTCCATCCTGCTCTGGGATGGAGCAGGTCCTGAGGAGCACATGCAGATAATCAAAGGGCTGGAGCCCCTCTCCTAAGAAGAACCACAGAATCATAATCAACAGCCCAAAGGAACCAGGGATCAGTTTTGGGGAATTCTTGTGCCTGTGACAGGTGAGGGAGATGCTCTAATTTCAGGAGTTATTTCCTTTTGTTTCCTTTGGGACAGGTGCCAAATTTCCCATCAAGTGGACAGCCCCAGAGGCCATTAACTATGGGGTTTTCACCATCAAATCTGACGTGTGGTCATTCGGGATCCTTCTGACAGAGATCATCACCTACGGCAGGATCCCTTATCCAGGTACAGGAGCCCTTATCCAGGCACAGGATCCCTTATCCGGGTACAGGATCCCTTCTCTCGGTACAGGACCCTTATCCAGGTACAGGAGCCCTTATCCAGGCACAGGATCCCTTATCCGGGTACAGGATCCCTTCTCTCGGTACAGGACCCTTATCCAGGTACAGGAGCCCTTATCCAGGCACAGGATCCCTTATCCGGGTACAGGATCCCTTCTCTCGGTACAGGACCCTTATCCAGGTACAGGAGCCCTTATCCAGGCACAGGATCCCTTATCCGGGTACAGGATCCCTTCTCTCGGTACAGGACCCTTATCCAGGTACAGGAGCCCTTATCCAGGCACAGGATCCCTTATCCGGGTACAGGATCCCTTCTCTCGGTACAGGACCCTTATCCAGGTACAGGAGCCCTTATCCAGGCACAGGATCCCTTATCCGGGTACAGGATCCCTTCTCTCGGTACAGGACCCTTATCCAGGTACAGGAGCCCTTATCCAGGCACAGGATCCCTTATCCGGGTACAGGATCCCTTCTCTCGGTACAGGACCCTTATCCAGGTACAGGAGCCCTTATCCAGGCACAGGATCCCTTATCCGGGTACAGGATCCCTTCTCTCGGTACAGGACCCTTATCCAGGTACAGGAGCCCTTATCCAGGCACAGGATCCCTTATCCGGGTACAGGATCCCTTCTCTCGGTACAGGACCCTTATCCAGGTACAGGAGCCCTTATCCAGGCACAGGATCCCTTATCCGGGTACAGGATCCCTTCTCTCGGTACAGGACCCTTATCCAGGTACAGGAGCCCTTATCCAGGCACAGGATCCCTTATCCGGGTACAGGATCCCTTCTCTCGGTACAGGACCCTTATCCAGGTACAGGAGCCCTTATCCAGGCACAGGATCCCTTATCCGGGTACAGGATCCCTTCTCTCGGTACAGGACCCTTATCCAGGTACAGGAGCCCTTATCCAGGCACAGGATCCCTTATCCAGGTACAGGATTCCTTATTTAGGTACAGGATCCTTTATCTGGGTACAGGATCCCTTATCTGGACACAGGATCCCTTATCCAAGCACAGGATCCCTTATCCAGGTACAGGACCCCTTATCTAGGCACAGGACCCCTTATCCAGGGACAGGATCCCTTATCCAGGTACAGGACCCCTTATCTGGGCACAGGATCCCTTATCCGGGTACAGGATCCCTTCTCTAGGTACAGGGTATACAGGATGAATATCCAAACTCTTTTGCTGGGAATACAGGATGAGTGTCCAGGCTCTTCCAAGGATCCAGTGCTGCTCTAGGCTTGGAGACACCCACTGAAGTGTGCCCAGACAAACACAGCTGTCTCTTTGAGTCACAGAATTGTTTAAGTTGCAAAAGGCCTCTAAACTGAATTAACCCAGCACTGCCAAGGCCACCACTGATCTGTGTCCCCAAGTGCCCCATTGACACATCTGGTAAATCCCTCCAGGGATGGGGACTTCACCACTGCTCTGGGCATCTGTGCCAGGCCTGGACCACCCTGTGCGTGATGAGATTTTTTGTCCTACGGGATCAAAATGTCCCTTGGTTCAACCGCAGGCCATTTCCTCTTGTTATCTGAGAGAAGAGCTTGACCCCCCTCCTGGCTGTCCCCTCCTGTCAGGGAGTTGTGCAGAGCCACAAGGTCCCCCCTGAGCCTCCTTTTCTCCAGGCTGAGCCCCTTTCCCAGCTCCCTCAGCTGCTCCTGGTGCTCCAGCCCCTTCCCCAGCTCTGTTCCCTTCCCTGGACATGCTCCAGCCACCCAATGTCCCTCTTGTCACAAGAATCGTTCAAGCAGGCTTGCCTTCCCTCAGTTATGCCTGCGCAAAGCCAAACTCAGAGAGGGGAATCAGGGAGAGGACAGAGGGATGGAAGGGAAGCACAACCCTGAGGAAGGGATAATTCCCAGATACAGGAACCACCCCAGCCCCTCCAGCCCTGCCCGGGTGGGAGCTGCTGCGAGCGCTGCCCTTCCCCCTCTGGGTGCTGAATTACTCCTGCTGGGCTGCGTTCCCTTCCAGGGATGACCAACCCCGAGGTGATCCGCAACCTGGAGCGGGGCTACCGCATGCCCTGCCCGGAGACGTGTCCCGGGGAGCTCTACAGCGTCATCCTCAAGTGCTGGCGCAACAACCCCGAGGAGCGCCCCACCTTCGAGTACCTGCAGTCGGTGCTCGAGGACTTCTACACCTCCACGGAGACGCAGTACGAGCCCGAGCCGCAGCAGTGAGCCACCGCCCCGCCAGCGCCCGGGGACAGCGCCGCAGGACAGCCACCAGCCGGCGGTGGCTCGGTGCGGGCGTTCGCCTTCCTCCCGTCCGCGCGTGGAGATGGGGAACGAGGAGGGACGTGAGGGAGGAGGATGCTGCCCGCTCTGTGGGTGTCGCAGAGACTGAAGAGGTGCCTGAGATGGCCCTGCCTCGTCCGCCTCGGAGGGCTGTACCCGCCTGGCAGGCATCACCTCGGGCACGAAGGACAGAAAACTCCTTCGTGGCCCACCTGGACAGAGAAAAGCCCCTCGGCCCCGCAACTGCAGCTCCGGGAAGAGGGGGCCGTGGCCAGGGTGGTGCTGTGGGGGTGAAGAATCTCTGCCCCGCTCTGATGCCACTGCTACACCCCATCCGTGCCACGGGCAGAGGTGGGAGCGCGTCCCGTCTGCCCCTCCTTGGGTCGCACCAGCTCTGGAGCGTTCCTGCCTGGTGATGCCCCCGCTCTGCCTCAAGTCAGTAATAAAAAACTGGATACGAGGATTTCCCGTTCTTTATTGAGGTGTCAGGGTGTGAGTGAGCCCCTGTCCTCCCCGTGGCCACCGCTAGCCCCTGGAGGAGAAGGGAGAGGCCGGGGAGTGATGCTGGTGGGGGTGCCCGGGGAGGGAATGGGGGGATCGTGGAGCAGGAGAGATGTTCGTGGTGTGGCCACGAGATGTCCCTCCTTCCCAGCTAATCTGGACGGCTCTTGGGAAGTAAAAACTCATGTTGGAAAAAAAAAAAAAAAAAAAAGAGAGAGAAAACCCAAACCAACTTCAGAAATAAAACCCTTCCTCGCTCGGCTGAGCCTTCGCTGCACAAGCTCCCGGTGCAAGAGCACGGCAGGTCCCGTTCCACACCCAGCGCCGGGAGGGTTCAAATGCCATTTCCCTGGTTTCTGGTGAATCTCCGACCCGGCGGAATGCCCACAAGAGGCTTCAGGCTTGTCTCCAGTCAGGAGTTTCACTGGGCTGAGGCGTGGAGGGCAAAGAAAAAGGGCCCAGATGGCACATGGGGGGAGTGTGAGGACCACAGGAGTGAGCTCCAGGCTGGGGCACGGGGGAACATTCCAGAATCATCTCCCCAGGGTGTTTCATCTGCTGTTTTCTTCTCCATGAAGTAGATTTTGAGTCCAGCTGTAGAGGGTGCATTTGGCAGTGGAAAAGGGATGCTATGGGAAAGAAACAGCAGAGATGGAAAGAGAAATCTCTGATAGAACTTAAAATATTCAAATGGTGTTTGTAACAAAGATGGGCACAGACTTTTTACCAGGATCTGTTGTGATGGAACAAAAGGTGATGTTTTTAAACTAAAATAGGGTAGATTTAGACCAGGTATAAGGAAGATTTTTTTTTTAGAATGAGGGTGTGAAACACTGGCACAGGGTGCCCAGAGAAGCTGTGGCTGCCCCTGGATCCCTGAAGTGTCCAAGGCCAGGTTGGACAGGGCTTGGAGCAACCTGGGGTAGTGGAAGGTGTCCCTGCCCATGGCAGGGGGCTTAGAATGAGATGATCCTTAAGATCCCTTCCAACCTAAACCATTCCATGATTCTACGTCATGTGTATCAGAAAGAACATCCAACCAAGCCCGAGACATGACACAGAATTACCTGCCCATGCCACTGCTGCACAAGACCCTGGGAGAAAAAGGAGTTGTCCTCCTGAGGGGGAAAGGAGGATTTAATAACAATAAATGATCTCCCAGACTGAGAAAGAAGGGAATTGGTTGAGATCACCCATCCTCAGAAATGCTAAATCTAGTGCAGAAACCCTAAGCTGTCTGTTTTTTTTTCCATAAGTATGGTGGATGGAGGTCTGTGGGAGACCTGCACCCCTCTAGGACTGCACTGGAGCTGGATGGGAAACCTTGGGCTGTGGAGAAGATCTCCACCCTTAGAACCTGAACCCTATGAACTCAAGGCTAGTAAGTCCTAGAAATAATTTAAGATTAATCAGGCTTGGTCCAGTTCCTTCGTGGTTCCCAAGGGACAAGTTACATGTACTATAATTACACAAAGCCCATTTTAAGCCACAGGGAAGAAAAGCCATTTATTCAATAATTTCACTGGAGTTGAAGGAAAAGTCTTCCCTCTTGCTTGAACTCCAGCTTGGTCTCTCCCAGATCCCAGGAACTCCATGCAGAACCAGCAGATTCCTGTTAATGAGATGATAGTCAGGAAATAAATACAGATGAAAGCTGTTTGACTCCTTGGCTGTTCATATTTTATTGAAGTGAAAACTGTGGATTATTTGTGCTGGAGCGAAGCAGGAAGAAGGGCTGCAGGGTGCCTGCTGAGCACTTGTACATTGCATTATCGCCCAAGGCCAAAGTGTCAAGTGTTGTAGCTCAAATTAGAAAGGAAATGGATATTTTTATGGCCAGTTGCAGCACGTGGCCAAGCCCAGGGTGAGCATAACAAGAAGCTGTGAGCTGAGCTTCCTCTGCACTGGACACCACGGTCCTTTTTGTTCCTGCTGAACAAACACATTGAATTTGTTCCCTGGGGCAGCCCTGACTCCATAATCTCCTCCATGAAGCCACTGGAAACTCTTCCCTTGCTTTGGGGAGCGGGCTGGGGCTGTGTCACCGAGCTGAGCCTCTCCAGGGGATGGAGGGAGAGCGTGAGCTCTGTGAGCAGCCATGGTTTTACAAAATATCCACAGTTTTACAAAACACCCACCAAAACCGCTGCGAAATGGGCCCTGCAGCTCCTCCACCACAGCTGGACAGAAAAGGACCTGCCCTCCTGAGTGTGGACATCAGGGATTGCAGTCACAATCGCAGGTGAGGAGTGGGGTGCTGTCCTCTGTGACCTCCACTCCAGGATGTCTCCAGTGCCATCAGAAAGCTCTGCAAGAACCCTTTTGTCCCCATACCAACCTGGCAGCTGAAGAGGTGTCTCTTCACATGGGTGAGCTCCAGCCAGAGGCTCACAGGGGAGTCTTGGAGCAGGAACAAGGTGATAAAAGTGACCCAGGCTCTCAAATTCAACGCACCCAACAAGAACTTGTCAGGCTGTGCAAAGGTATTTTACAAGACATGGGTCAATTCCTGCCACAGACAGAGCATGAACCCCTGAATGGCCCAGACAAGGATTAAAAAGATTATCAAGCGATGTGTACCCTGCATAACATCCAAGATAATCCTTTCATTTCTTCCCTGGGTGCCACTGGAATGGCCTTTCCAATTCTCACACTGAAAGATTCCATTGTTGGTCTCTGCTTTCCCGTGCAGCCTTGGTCCTGTTACTGCATCCCCATCTTCCGTCTGATATTTCATCTCTGTGGGTAATGTCTGCTCTTGTGCCGAGTTTGTTGTCATTAACACCCTGTTTACAAGTGGTTTGAGGCTTTGGAGAGGAGGTTTTTGTGGTGTTTCTCAGTTCTTCACCTTGCAGATGCAGAAATAGCCCGTGGCTGCAGTGCGACACCTTCTCTGGGCAATAGCTGTGCACGGTGACATCTTGGCAATCTGGAAACTTGGAGCCAGGGCCAGCAGGGGAGACAGGCATGGAAAAATCAGCAGGTGCTGATCAGAGGAGAAAGAGGGAGAGCAAAGGAAAACCAGTGAGAGGGCAGGGCTGTGGGGAGCTGCAGCACTGGGTGGGTTTTCTGCTGTCTATCTGGTGAGGTGTGAGCTCCAGCTTTCCTCAGGACCCAGGCACTCCCAGCAGTGTGGATTTTCTCATGTCTAATAAAAGATTCAGCACAGCACAGGCTCCACCTGCAGCTGGACCCTGGAGCTGTGACATGGGCTTGGTCAGCTGGGGTAAAACAAGAGCAAAGCAGCATCAGAGTCATGTCACAGAGCCGTGAAATCACAGAATGCTTTGGGATAGAAGGAACCTCAAAGTTAATCTTGATCCAACCCCCTGCCACGGGCAGGGACACCTTCCACTATCCCAGGTTGCTCCAAGCCCTGTCCAGCCCGGCCTTGGACACTTCCAGGGATGGGGAAGCCACAACTTCTTCGCAGTCAAAAATTTCTTCCTAATACCAGATCTAAATCTACCCTCCTTCAGCTCAAAGCCATTGTCCCACGTCCTGGGAAGTGGGATTTTATTTCAATGCCATCCCATGCTGGGCTCTCATTAGGAGCAGGGCAGCACTGGCAGGAACAGCTCATCCATATGCACACTGCCACATTCCAGGAGCTCAGGATCTCTCCCAAGGGGATAAAGGGAGGATCCAAGTGTCTCCAGCTGTTCTGTGCAGGACAGGCTGCCTGGAGCTGGCCTTCCTGGCACTGCAAATCGAGGCTGCTGGGGAAGGGAGGTGGTGAGGAGCCCTCACCTTGCTCTGTTTTACCTCCACCCACACACGGAGGGGTAAATATTCCCTGGCAAACACTGCAGAGCAAACAAGGGCATCGATGTCCTGCCTGGCTGAGCTCTGCTCTCCGAGCTGCTCCACCAAAGGGAACAATGACCTCTTTTTCCAGCAGGGCCTCCTCCTTGGCCAGGCTGCTCAGTAGCCCAGTGGCTAGGAAGAATTCACTGATCTTGCTTCTCCTAGGAGTCTTGGTTCAGAGCATCCCCAAGGGTGGTGACACTGCAGGCTGGCTCTGAAAAGCATTTGTGGCCATCCCTGAGCACCCCAAACCAAGGAGAGGCTGGATCCCTGTGTCACAGCCAGCCTGTGAGGGTGGCAGAGAGCACAGATGTGTTCCTGGTGGGAAGCAGAGAGAGAACCTGCAACAAATCAGCCCAAGGAAAATCCTCTCCATCCCCACTGCCTGCTCAGGGCAATATTCCAGCTCTGCCAGCGGCCAGGAAAACCCTACAGGGATGACAGGGCTCAAGGGAAGCATTTTCCTTAGGCACTCAGGGCCCACGGCTGCCCCAAAGAGGTTTGTGTTGGGTTGCAGGCAGAGGGCTGGGGCTGTTTCTGGAGGATTGATCATCCCTCAGGGGGCTGAGCCAGGTGTTACAACACCATCCCTGGCTTGGAAAGTCTCCAAATCACTGATTTCCTTGTTCTGCTCTCCCAGGACTCCTGCTGCACCCTTCCCCATGACATTTGGGATTGCTCACCACTGCAGACAGGCTGTGACCTGCCATGGGTTCTCCTTTCCTAGGCTGCTTCCAGACCTCCTTTCTCTAGGGTTTCCTCCTCCCTCAGTCTGTCCAAGGTCACTCCCAGCTAAAATTAGCAGTTTATCCAGTGCTGGAGAGAAGGGATGCCCAGCTGCTCTGGCTGGCAACAGAGATCCAGCTCTGACTCCCCTTGGAGATCAGGATGGCCATGCCATCCTCCTGGCCACAAGAAAAGGATTTGTAGCCAGCTTGTCCTCTGGCCTTAAACCTGATCTACAGGTGTCTGCCAGCAAAGCAGGAGGAAGGAACAACTCCCTGGAGCCACAAATCCCTGCCACCATCCTCTAAATGCCAGGTGTCTCTCTGATTGAACCAGAGCCAGACGTTTTACTGGCCATCATTGTCTCTGTGATAGCAGGAGATTCCTCTCAGCCTTTCAAATGTATATTTAACTCATCCTCACCTGAACCTTCTTTCTGACCTTATCTTTCCTCTTTCCTTTTAAGGCTAGGCTGAAGCCACAGGGTGGAGACAGTGGAAAGGCAGCTGTGGCAGGGTGGTGGGAGTTCCCTGTGGTCAGCCCACTGCACCTGGGTGTGCTCAGGATCATGATCAGAAATGGGAGTTAAAACCATATTGATGTCCGGGAATGAGGGCACCGCTGGAAATGAGGTAACAGCCTGCTCAGGGCAGTGGCTGAATCACCATCCCTGGAGGGATGAAAAGACTGTGTGGATGTGGCACTTGGGGACGTGGGTGAGTGGTGGCCTTGGCAGTGCTGAGGGATGGTTGGACTGGATGATCCCAGGGATCTTCAGCTGCTGAGATAATTCCATAACCACAGGGAGCCTCCAAGCCGCAGGGATAAGCCGTGACTGGGGATTGTGCTCTGGCAAGCAGGGGGATCTTCAGCTGCTCTGAACAGGTAAATGTGAGAGGCTTTACCCCTGTTTTCTTATCCAGAACAAACCTCCAGAACAACTGGCCTGTCTCATCCAGGAGATCAGAAATTAATGTCACACCTTGCCTCTCCCATGTCCGTCTGACCAACTTTCATAAAATCACAGAGTCACAGAATGGTTTAGGTTAGAATCCATCTTAAAGATCATCCAGTTCCAGCCTTCCTGGATAGGGACACCTTCACTAGACTTTGTCATCTTCAAACAGGGACCTCAGGGGCCTTCCTTTGGCAGGACAAACACTGCCAGGGCTGCTCTGTCTGGTGTTGACTCTCCAGTACCTTAAACTTCGGCACCTACTCAGTACAGCTGTGCTCGTAAACAAAAAAATACCAGCTCTTTCCTAGTCCTGAGGCCAGTTGGTCTGCTCCGGCCATGTCCATGCTATTAAACTCTCTCAGCCTCCAAAACAGTGTGGACAGATCCAAAATATATTTTGGGAGTCATTCTTGATGTGTGCTGTCTCCAGTCTGATGTGCAGGGATTGTGTGGATTTTTAACAGTTTCTGGGAGGAACAGGTTAAGAGTTTAGCAGTGCAGATGATCAGATTCCTGGCTGTGTTGAATTTAATACTACAGACACATCCAATAAACACAAATTTGCCTGAAATCACCAGCATTGGTTTTCATCTGGTGGACAGAGCCACCTCTCTCAGTGGGCCAACACCACAGAGGACGTCAATCAACCCAACCGGTCAGACTGGAAAAAGTAACCTCTGCCATCCATGGACTGGCAAATGTTTATCCCAGGTGTTTAGATGCTCCCATAGGTTCCCAGCCCTGGCTCCATATGGGCCAGGAGCCCTCTGTATCTCCAGATCTCCTCCCCTTGGGCTGTGCAGCATCTCCCCACAGCTCCCCTCGCACCGTAGGTGGTCCTCCAGCCCCACCGCACGGTCGCTTCCCCCTGATAACTCCAGGGTCTCAGAGGTCACCCCAAGGGCAGCGGGGGGACATGTATCAACCAGCCCCGACACGCTGCACTCCAGGAGTAGCTGTGTTTAGAGCCAGCGACTCTCTGATCTTCAATAACCTGGCAGCAGCTTGTAAACAGCGCGTTTGACGTGATAGCATCCTCCGTGAGCAATTTACACCCTCCCCGCCCCCCCCAGCCCCCTGCCCTCTCTCTTCTCACTCCCACTTTGGCTGCTCAGAGTCAAAATTGCTGGGAGAGGCTCAGCCTGTGGCTGAGTGTTGGATAAAGTGGGCTGGGGAGTCGGGAAAGGCTGCAGGGTTGGGAGCACTGGTGTGTGTGTGTGTGCT
>WAAE01021766.1:0-40782 GCA_013400495.1 Nicator chloris
GAGCCAATTAACAAGTAAGGGGGGATCCCCCAGTGACAGAGAATATTTTTTCTTCACTTTTGCTTTGAGGATGCCCCACGCTTGCCCAACCATGCCTGATACCTCAAGGCTAAAGTGGAATACACTTCATTACAAAACATTTTTACTGTACTTGGACAGAAGCCTTTTAAACACAGTAAAATTCTGCCTGTACAAAGGAAACAAAGTTTGACTCATATTTTTCACCTTGCAACTTTGATTACTGAAAACTGAAAGAAAATTTATCGACTGTAGGTTAGGCAGCAGATCACCAGGATAGTGCATTACCTCATTTGGCTGAGTAACAAGGAAAACAGTGCCAACTGAATTTACAATGTAGATGACTAGATCTGTCCTTGATAACTATACCTTATCTATCATTAATGATCTGTTTACTATTTGAACAAAGATAAAGTCCTCCATTTACATATATAGTAAACATCTCTTCCCTTAGCAAACAGATTTGACTCAGTCTGTCCTAGACTGCACTAGACTCCTTAGTATACACAAGACTCCATTTTCTCTTCAAAAGACGGTTATCCTCTATCTTTTTACTACAAAAAATACCCACTGTTCTTTTAGGAACTTAAGTATCTCAATCTCTTTTTTCAATATTTAATATTTGAACTCTTACAAAAGAAAAAACAGCCCAGTTTCTGTTCAAAACTCATTTTAATAACACTCTGCTTAGCAGAGTTCTGTGTCAGAACTCACAAACTGACATTCAAACTAAAATACTGTTTAGTGATTAATTCTTCTCTCCCAGCACCTGTAGAGTCCTGTTAACTTTCCTCAACTCTCTGTGGCAAGGGGAAAGGTAATTCTTTGACTCTTTCTTGTAAACAGTTAACCCAGTAAACAGTTCTCCTCCCTGTTGGCTGCTTTTTAAATTTTGCTGTCTAGAAGCTACTAGATTTCTCAGGTACACCCCTTCCAGGTTAACTAGAGGATTTTTAGGTGTTTTCCACTGAATTATACAGGGATTTACACTTTTCTCCTGAATGCCAGATATCCAAGGACATCAAGAATCCTATACAAGAGAGAAGTCAATATGAGGCAGGTATAGTCAGATCCAACTGTACCTTCCCTTACAAAGTATAAAAAAATTGCTGAGATAAGTCAAGGCAGTTTATCAGTAATTTAGAGATAGAAGTGCTTATAAACAGTTGAATCTAGAGAAAATAAAGTCTTGCAAGCTAAAAAATGCAGCGTTAAACTTAACCTGTATCAGTATTCCTATCATCTGAGCATTGTTTATCATTGTCATGTACTTGAAATTAAAATGCTAAAGCCAAATCTTAAAATGCACAGCATTTTCCAGAAGATAAATCCAAAAGGAGTGAGAAGAATTAAATCAACAGGTGAGTAACATTCCCTATTGCTGGTGCAGTTACAAGCTGCACAGCAGTCCTCGAGAGGATAAGAGTGGATGGCAAGAAGATGTGGTTTCTCAGTGAGACAGCATTTCCTGTAGGTTTGATCTTATCCTATCCATTAAAACTCATGCCCACAAAACTCAGACTATGGTGAACTAGAATTCTATTAAATTCTTTCTTGTTTTATGAACACAGGGTCAGTTTCTTTGTTAGTGTACACTGTAATATTGCTACTGACTTCAGTGGTACTGTGCCACCTCATTTTAGCATAGGCTGGCTAAGTTAGTAGTAAAATTCTGTTGGTTTTAATTCATTAAAAGTCTAGAGGTTTCCCTTTTCATCTGCTAATGGAGATAATTATTATTAGGTATTTTTCTCTTTAAAAGCTGACTCAGCACCTCTTTCATTTCCTGCCAATTAATATTTTATTGTTGTGAATGTTGACACAGAACAACAGTATTTCTAATTGTTCAATAAATATCATGCCATACAGAAAAAAAACCAGAACAAGTAACTTCTGGGAAAGTATAAGACTATGAGTCCTCTATGGAATCTCATTTAAAATGGATCACAGCATCCTATTGTATACTGTTACAATATCAAAGGCATTATGCTTAAATTAAAGAAGCAGAAATAAGGGAAACCATTCAAACAAATGAAAATACTTGCTCAGGGGAACAGCTTTATTCTAATCTGAAATTGTATATATATATATATGAAAATCTTCATTATCAAATAAAATCCTAGATGTTGTGACAAGGCTTACCATAGTAATCCACAACTGAAAAGATTTCTGGCAGTCCTCTGGGTTAAAAAAGCCCCTTGGCCAATTTATGTCACCAGAGTATGATCCAGAAAGAAGAAAAGGCTTGGATTTGAGGATTCAAACTACTTTAGTTCCTGTGCTTCTAGCTTTGCTTTCCATGTCATCAGCTTCAAGAGACTAAGATTCATTACCCTCTGTTCCTTTATTAACTGTGCTATCAAAGGCTTATGATCCCTGCATGACTTCAAGATCTCACTTCAACATCAGCTTGGTTCAAGATCGATTCCATTTTTCATCAATATTATTCAAAGGCTCTGGATGTGCATCTCATCTTTTATTTAAGGTATCTGTGTATTTAGTCATGCATTGGTAAGCACAGGTCTGATAAAAGCAGGTACAGTTCTAACTTCAGCTGAATTGAACCTACTGAAACTAGAACTGAACATGATCAACTAGCATTCAAAAAAAAGTCCACCCATATGGGTAAAATCCATGTTTATTCTATTGTCATCCCCAAATAATATGTCATAAAGCAGATTTTTATTAGAAAACTCTATGCTATGAATAAGTATAAGATATGATCCTAAAACACCCTAAGAATTTCCATTAAAAATCTTTAATGTTTGGTAATTCCAATTAATTCATGGTCTTCTGTATTTACTAGCTGATCACAAATAAATCAAAAGTATCTACCAGCCTGTATTAATCAGCTGTGTCAAATCCTTACTGGCGTTGGCTGTATGTATATGAAATTTGCTTCATACACAAAATAAAAATCAGTCAAGAGGATTTTGACTAAATATACCACTCACAGTAGATTTTAGTTGTCTGATTATAGAACCTAAGAGTGAAATTCCATGTGCCCTCATTCCCAATTGTTCAGCGTTCTCCTCAAACTGGCCATATCCATTGCTCTTTCTGTTAGAGATCACTGTTGCACTGTCTTTCAGCAAAAGGTAAAATATGACCCAAAATAAAAGCAGAAAGTATGTCAAGAGAATAAAAAAGTAGAATGAAATCACCTTAAAAATTGTAGTAGCGTCTTGTAGCATTTGCTCAGTTCTAGCAACTGACTCTGAGGATCACACCAGAGAACAATGTGCTCTGAAACTTTAACAAACAGAGGGATTAAATAATGCAGCTACTTAGACAGGAATGAGCCCTTCGAATCTTCCTAGTTGTTAATAGGTTTCATTCTCCATCAGTCTGATCCTGGCCTATCTCATCTCAATGTGGGGCTAACAGAACGTGTGAGGTAGAGAGCTGAAAATCCACACTAGAGACATTTTGCAGTCACCCCCTCCCTTCTCACTCCCGCACGAGTCTCTTCACTTCACCTCGCAGAGGAAGCACAGTCAGGACTGTACACAGTCTTGGCAGCTGTCCTGGACCCTCATCTCTCCCTTTGTGCTGAGGAATAAACCACCAACTTAAAGAAATCATTGATGGCATTTCAAAGGTTAAAACAGCAGTGCAAGTATTCCCTCTTACTTTCTCTCATCTCTCTAGAGAAGACACCACTAGTTCTTTGAAACAGTAAATAAACCTTAAACCTTTACGTGTTCAAAGGAAACGCTGGCTTGTCTCAGAGAGCATTCCTTTTGACACAGCCTCCAAAAGCCTGCTCCCTGGCAAGTTCATCCTGTTCCTCAGGCAAGACCTGGGTATTCCCTGCTGTGACAGAGCAAGCCCTTCTTCCCCTTCTCCCTCAGTGGAAAGCACATCTTCTTTCTAGCCAGGCTAACCTTTGACTTTGTCTAGAGCATAACAATATTCTATCTTTTGAAAGCTTCCTGGAGGACTTCTTCCTTTAAAGCACAGAATTGCCCTAATTGGACCTCCAAGAACGACTGTCATCTTTTTTTCACATTACTTTACAAAGCCACTATGCTTCCCACCTCTCTACTCTGTGGTGTTAGATTTTGTTAAATTTCAGATTAAAATAAATTAAAAGCAACTGCATGAGGTTAAAGGCACTTTAGGGTTTAAACTACTGTTATTGCAGTAGCTCTCCCTCTAACATGGCACTATCAGGCATCCATCACTCTGTCAGTTCTCTTTTCAGTGTACAATTGACAGAGAACAAGATGGAAACAGTCCATCAATCTAGTGTCACAGCTGTAATAAATGTCTGCAGAAAACCTGTAAAACTGCTTACACTCAGCTAGAGCACCAGTGTGCTGGCTGGTGTAAAGTATTCAACAGACCTGCCAAGAGGTAGCGTGTCAGACAGAAAAACTGCCATTGGAGGCATTTGGCAAGGACTAAGTGCTCGCAGATACCTCCCTGTCACAACAGGAGAGAAGGAGAACTGCATAAACAAACACTTCTGCAGTTCCCACACTGAAGTACTGATAACTCAGCTATGCTTTCATCTGTGTTCCTGCATCTATTATACCCATTACTGTGCAAAGGGACAGTCACCCCAGCCACAAAATACTTCTCTAAGTAAACAACTAATTCATAGGGATTAAGGATGCAACTCTTCTCCATGAACAGATAATTTTCTATGTGTTTTTCATGTACACTACTACTTGGAAAATTATAGACAACACATCTGAGGTGGATTTCTTGTACAAAAATACTGGAAGCCACAGTAAAGAGTGGATTGAAAGCTTTCAGAATAAAGACCACATAACGTAAATATTTATGTATAGATTACAATGTACAAAAATTTCATGGAAAACATGTCTCAGATACTCTGCTCACAAAATGAAAGATTTCATGAACAAGAAATATGAGACACAAAGTCTGCTATCTATCATTATTCATGTTCTTGGGAACAAAAATGCTAACAAAAATAGGTAAGTGAAGAGATAAAGTCATCAAGAGGGTGTAGAGGGAGTATTTAGGAGGTGAATAGAGAAGCAAAAGAAATGAAATACACTAACAATATAAGGCAGAGACTGGCTCTTAGGAAAAATACATGGAATAAATCCTTCTTTAGAATACAGTAGGTTTCTAGAAATAAATAAGCAGGTTGTAATGTTGGGGTTTTTAAATTAAACCTGATAGGAATTACATTTAAAGAACCACTTTTATTTTAAAGAGGATCAGGAAATACCCCCATCATCCTATTCACTCACAAGAAGAAAGCAGTCGGTATATTAAATTGCTGATTTGCAAAGTGAAAACTAATCACAGAGTATCTTTAGGGATATTCTAACAGATTACTTTTACTAATAAAATAGAGACCCACTCTTTAAATTGTTTCTTATTTGGTTTTTAAGTGATTGGCTCTTCTTCAGTACCACAATCTACCACAAAAAAGGTGGTCTCAAAGCAGCTAAATTCCACAGTGTTGTCCAGCTTTCTTCATAGCCTCTTTGTCAAAATTCACGGAAGGAATGATTTCTTTATCAAATCATAATCAGATGTTTGCAGGGTGACCCAGAATGTGAGCAATGGCAAATGTTTCTCTGACTTTCAGTCACAAGATAATGATTTGTGTTAACAAAAATTGTTTTGGTGAGGTCACGGGTCTTTCTATCATCAAATAAGAGGTCAGCAATCTGAGTAATGAGGAGCAGCAGGAAAAGCAAGTGAGAGAATAGAATGAAAAATAAGATTTCTACTCTTTCTGATTCATTGAGACTAAGCCTTTAACTGTTGTAAGAAATAAGATTTTTCTCAGTTTTAAATAGCAGTTTCACTTCATCATCTACGTGGACACAGAAAAACCTGCTACGCCAAAACCAGAGAACTACTTAGGTCTGGAATTTAGAATAATTCTTACCACACTGGAAATTGATCTCTTTCTGATAGATGTGAAGGCTTTTCTGACACAGGATAACCAAGAAAGATAGGGGGGAAGTTGAGGAGTCTTTTATCATCCCAGCAAACAGAGTAGTTGTATGCTAAAACACCCTCAAAGCAAAGGAACCCTCTGCAACACAAAGCTCACACTTGCATTATGGAGCAGACTTCTACACTTAACCCTCTCCCACCAGAGCCTCACTGGAGATTGTGTCCCTGGTCATGCCCTGGTTGGTTTGCACTGTTAATCACTCTTGATTATTCTGCCCCTGCCCACAGAGGAGCGGAGACAGAAGTTTCTCCTCCTCCCTCCTCCCCTCCCCATTATCAAAAGCCCTTAAGTGCTGCAAAAATCAGCTTTATCTCACACCTCCAGCTAACTGAATAAGCATGAATTTTATGAAGCAACAGGGTTTAAAAATAATTCCAATGATTTCATCTTCCAGTATTTTAGACCATTTGAATACCTAGCTGTGCAGGACCCTACTTTAAATAAGGGCTGACTTCACCCTCCCTGATAAAAAACATGCAGAGAGAGAAAGAGAGAGCAATAAGGTCAGAGCGCCACCTTGTTAATAAAGATGATGGAAGAAGTCCAGTAGGTTATTGCTTCTAGAGGTAAAACAATACTCACTAGGCTCCAAAACGATGGATTTTCAAAAGTAGTGCACATTTTGTCTGATACTGTTGCTTAATGAGACCATGAAAGCAGGGCCTTCCCAGGGGCAGGAGGAATTATCATGCCTGGGCTTGCAGAGCCTCTGCACAACTAAACAACCTACAAGTGTCTAAGTCTGGGACTTGGCACTAGAGTGCTGTGCTCTTTGAAGTCCTGTTGCCTCACCACTGTGACTGGCCCCGGCCTCTCCAGCACAAGCGATCCCTTTCTATTTTAAATTCAGAGGATCGGTACTGATCTCAAAGATGTGGTAGGAGCTTAAGCAAACGTTTTCTGAGAAAATCAGTACTAAGAATTCCTGCTTTTCCATATCTCTCAGAGCTGCACTGTATCCAGACACACATGTGCCTTTCACAGGTTCTTCATTCCAATACTTTTTCTCAGATACCAAAAATGTTTGGTCTACCTTAACTCTGAACAAGTGGCATCACCAAGGGATAAAAAGAAACACTAGCCCTGAAAGTGGTGACTGTCCTTACAGGAAGTCATTTTTCATTACATCAAATATCAAGGTGAATTAACAGCAATTAGTGGATATTGCAGATTGTGGACACACATTTTGCGTTATTTGGTAATTTTAATTGTTAAGTTTCACCCAAACAGGATTTTGCAATTAGTCTTTTATCTATTTGATGCATTCTCAGCACAGTGTTAGGCAGGACAGCTTTGGATAAAGAATGTTCAGATGTTTGTCTTAGATTAAGTAGGAGGGTGTTAATTGGCAAAATAGTTCATGATTTTCATATTAAATATGAGTATGTATGGCATATTTTCATGTGAGGAAGTAGCAACTAAGTTCTTCATGCTGTGTTTTCTTTGCTGGTCTTGAAGCAAATGATACATGTTCTCGTTAGTATACAGATGGTCATTCTTTTCCATGCCAAAGTAATGGTAGGGTTCTTGCCTAGATTTTAATATCAACCCTAAAGTCATCTATTGTTGTGTTACACTTGACTTTCTTAATTAGGGACAGTGGGTATAATTTGAAGGCTCTTTTGGGATACATTTTTGAAACTACACCATAGAGTCTGAGTTTTCCTGACTCTTCAGAAATCCCAAACTTCTGATGTTATTTTGGCACCTCCTGTTTTCTAAGTTTTCTTCTTTTTTTTCAGCAGACAATGCCTTCCTCCATGTCTCCCATACAGACAGTAAGTGGAATGCTAACTAAATTCCAGTTCATTCAGTTCACTGAACTCTCTTGTTCACGTGTGGACACTCTTGTTTCCACTGGTTTTCAATGGTTTCTCTGACAGTCCTAATTTCAGGACCAACTCATTAAAAAGAATTGTCAGTTATCTCCTCTGTGTGTTATTTTGCAGATTTAAATCCTATGCTTGTCTGGTTATACAGATATGGCTTTTGCTATTTCTAGATTTTCTACTTCTGTTGTTATGGTTTGTTGTTTCTTTTTTTTTAATGGAGTTTATTAATTCTCCCTATACTCTCCTTTAGAGCATTACCTGGCACCTTCCTGAAAGCTTATGTTGAATTAGAGCTTCAAGCTGCTGTAAAAAGCACCTTGTGAGGACACACTCTTTGGTTATTCATGCAGATCTGCATTCTGCAGATTGTTCAGTCCTGATATTTCAGAAATATTTTCATGAACTAGAACTGTATTAGAAAGCTCATTCTCCACTGCAGCAGATGATTTAATGCAAATTATCAACACATTCTGCAACATTTCTAAAAAATATTTAGAGAAAAGTAACAGCTTTCCATCCAGCTAATAAAACATTGCAAGGTCTACTCAGAAGTGCAATAGACTTCTTGCAAAGTCTTGACACCAACAAATTTTGATCATTCACTCCAGTTCACATGTCACAACCTTAAATGAAGGGATTTTGATCTTTGCAAAGCCAGTCCACTCTGAATTACCTTAGAAGTAATAAAACCATTCATCATATGTGTCCATTTGCTATTGCTGCTTATTATTTTATTTAGGCTTATTTAAAGTGCTCATCCATAGCTCTGTTACTTCCTTTGCTATTCATTTGCCTTAATCAGAACATTCAGTAAACAGTGTTGCTATGGCAATACTGCAACTTTTCATATGACCAAATTCTTGTCTACTGCAGTCTGTGCAAAACAATTTTACAACGTTACTATTAATAGCTAAAGTGGTCCGGAGGTGCACCTAAAAAGTCACCTCTCATTCGAAGAGCTGGCTTGCATGCTGATATCAACTAAGGGTACACACAGGATATACCTTACTATTCACATTGATATTTGATGAATTAAATGGAGGGCTAAACAGGAAAGGGGTTTCTCCACCTTCATGCACCACAGAGGAGGTTTCTCATCCTCATGTCTTCAAGGACCAATATACCCCAGTGTTAAAGGCTGGAAATAGGTCAGAGATTTCCATGAAATACGGAGTGACTCAAATTTCTATGCAAGTGGCACGGTGTAACAGACCCTGCTAGTCCAGAGTAGCAAGCAATGCAGAAACGCCGCTCTTTGGGCCTCGGTTCACAGGGTAGAAATTGTTTCCCCATTTTCCTTGTGCTTGACCCACATAAAGCCCTCTCAGTAAAGATTTAGTACTTGAATTAAATTCACTGATCCACACTTGTATTTCTCCAGTGTGATTTACGCTGACATAAAATGAAGTGACGAATAAGGCCCTGAGGGCTTTAGGAATGATGGGGCCTTTTGCAGACCTTTTGGCGTGGGATGAGTTTTTGCCCACAGTGAATACATGAAATAACAAGCTAACTCTCTCACTTTGAATATCAGTTACAAGACCAAGGAGTCTTCATTACTCTACTGGCTGGGGATTGAAAGTTCCAAAATTAGAAATCTACTCAAGAAAAAATCTAGGCATACTATAATTGAACTGGTTATGAAAAGAGCTGTGAAGAGACTGTACAAGTGAGGCAGCAAATGTACTACTCAACAGAACAGCAGCAGCAAGAGGAATAGACACTGCAAGCCATTTCTAGGCCAACGAGGCACAGAGGGGGATAGCAGCCAAAATAATGAGAACAAAGGAGAATTAAAAGTGCTTTACCAAAAGATTAATTTCAAATGTCTATAATAAAGTTGCACAAATACTTCAGTCAATTTATTCTTAAAATAACGCAAATTAATCATGCTTAATTTGAGATTAAATGCTCTTTTAGAAAGTTTGTCAGTGTCTTTTCAATAAATTTATCTTAAGGCAGGGACTTATATTACAGCTTTTTACCTGTGCCCATTCCTTCTAGTCAAAAACACTGTACTTCCTATTGCTGCCATGTAACTCACTTATTCTCAGTGGTTAATCAGGAAAGGGAAGGAACAGGAATGATGCAAACATTTTTGTTCATACTTTGTTTGTTGAAAAAAACGTAGTTTAAATGAGGAAAATGTACAGCAATGTACACAACAGATGCAGGTGATGACAGTCCAGACAAACACATTTCATGTCCTGTTCATAATTCAAATGATACAGGCCTCTTCCCAGCTGGTTTTACTGACAAAGTATTTCTGTAGGTTGTTTCAGGGAACAGCTTGAGAACAAGTATTATCTTCTATTAAAAGAAAACAAAAAGTTATATTAGGTGCATCTGTGCTCCCTGAATCTTGTTAGCATTAAGTATTGCATTGGAATCAAAATACCAACTCTTTTGTTGGACTAATTTCACAGAGATATCAAAAGCTGGGTGGTGTGCATGTACTTCTGCCCAGCTACCTGGCTTAGCCTGGAGTATCTCAGTTGCAGAGGAGGAGTCTTTCCCACTCAACCCTCCTACTCCTTCCCAGCTGAGTATTTTCTTCTGTGCAATAGTTTGCTTTTTCCCTTGCATCACCTATTTGCCATTCTCAGGGGTTGACTTAAAAGGTAAGAGCACATTAATCAAGTCAGGATTTTCTAAAATAAGAATCCTAAAACATGTTCTTAATTCTGTAACTAGTGGGTCTGCATACAACATCTACTGCACAGTCTCTTCTTAGGAACAAGGACACATGCAGCAGCCTAAGTCCCCAGTTTCAGAGGCATTTTTATATAAATTTTACCTGCCAAAGTATGTGAGGGAATGTTTCCATGCTATTTATGACAGTTCATGTATAATGATTTTTCTATTTATCTTTTACCTATCTGTATCCTAGAAGCAGTGATGAAAACGTTATTGGTGGTATCCAGGATATAGAGCAACACACACACTAGTGCAATCTGGAACTTACATTCTGTTTCTCTTTGGGATTTTAGCATGTCAACCCAAATTTCACTAGTACTGGATCCCCTGACACAGACCCCATTACCTGCTTCTCCAACATGCTGTATGCATTTACAATGCACAAGCAGAGCAGTGTCTGAGCACCTCACAACTGGCATAAGGAAAGAATCTTTTGTAAAATGTGAGACCAGCAATCAGCACAGAAGAATAAACTCATTCTGAAGCATAAGTCTAAAGCTAATCCGACAGAGACACACTACGTGTTGTTACATCTATTAGTATACCTGCAAATATACAAATATCCCATTATGGTGGACCTACATTCATATTAAATAGCTCTCTTTCTTCTTATCAGTTAAATCAATACCTCTTTCCTTTTTCTGAAACAAAGTATTCCATATCCCTGAAGTTTGTACTCAGCCTAATTTTACAATCTGACAAAATAACTTAATTTTCACTATGTTCTGCATTCAACCAAGACTTTGGGCTACATTTAGAATGGCAACCCTTCCCCATCCCCATTGATACACTAAACTTTTTTCCATAAATCTCATTGCATAAATACTGTAAGTTCATTATAAATATAACTAAGAATGAATCCAGCTCCAAAAGTATGAATAAACTACGCTCTGGAGTTTTTCCAGTTTTCAAAAGAATAAGAATCTTGTCTGAGAAATAGCTGAAGAACCAACCATTTAGATGTGACAAAGAAATTTAATATTGTAATAGGAAATTTCTAAAATCAATATAATAGACAGTCTCTGCTGGATGCACATAAAACCCCTGAGTTAAACGACTGTGTCACTAAAGCATTCAGAGACAGGGGATGGTTGGAAGCCCAGCATGTGCTTGCTGTAGTACTCTGCTGAAATGAAGCTTTTATTAAGCCACATATCTTACAGAAAGTTTCTTTATAGCACTTATTTCTTCTTCATCCTAACTCTGTTTTCCAGAAGAACTTATCCTCAAATTTCAGAGGCTGAGACAGACTACCAGGTAAGAAAACAGGGAAAGCCCTAGAAGTCCCTTAAGCAAATCCAAATGAAGCTTTATAGTAGGGAAATTTTTTTTGAAATTTAATTTTAAAAGGGAGATTTGTCTATTTATGTTTAAAACACCTGATTTTGTGGGTGGCTAAGTTATCTTGCAATGAATAAAAAAAAAAAGCAGATGATTTTGAGAGTTGCATTAGCAAGTAACGAGCAGGAAGTTTGCAACTCTAGCTCAAAAGTTTTCCTTTCCCTTCATTCAGAATTTAATAATTACAGAACTTGCATATAGTTTACTCTGAACTCCTAGACTTAATAAAAGATTCTTCATAGTATTAGTATTCGTGAACATCAAACAAAAAACTGGCTGAGGATGGCATATTTCCCTTCTAACAGGAAAATTGTTGTGTGAAACCGTACATAGTTCAAGCAACTTCAAAAATAATGTTTAATATTTAAAGAAAAGTACTAGTCAAGGGTTCTTTAACTTCAGTAGATTTTATCATGTATTATTTACCTATTGGAGACTGGAACCTGTTCTATAACAAAAATGTAAAGATGGGTGCTGAAGTAGCCCTTCTAATTTTGTGAGAAACCTAAAGGAGGGGTCTGAGTTTATGAAACGTTGATTAAAAGGAGGTAGTGGATTATGTTAGCAAAGAAAATAATTTATGGCATTATTATGTTTTTTATTCAGTTAGATTTAATTATTTTCAGTCACACCAGTCTGAGAGGTAATTCAGAACTGAAGCCTAAAGAGCAGATGAAAGGAAAAAATTGTCCCTCCTCAGTGCCCAGGTATGGTCCTGCTCTATGCCCTGCCTACCACTACTGTGGCAGACTGAAACAGAAGCCCAATTATACTGCATCAGGTGGACAACCCTAAACCCAGGCATTCAAAAAACAAAGTATGAGGAATTAAAATTGGTTTTAAACCCACATATAAAAATTCTCCAATAAAATAATACCATATTTTAGAGGGAACAATACAAGATAATTTCCAAACCCTCTGGCCAGAGCTGCCATAATGAAAAATCAAATGGAACAGGGGTACACATTCTCAAGAGCGCAGCAAAACCCAAATAAGTTTAAACTTTTTGGCGTGGCTTTACAAAGGCATGGCCTGCACACATTTTCTATGGAGTCTCAAGGTACGTGGGCCAAGAGACACATCTGAAATAAACAGAGATCCTTCTCTGCTATTTGCCCACAGGTTTCCTCCCACGGGCTGGGTGCTCCTGGTAGGTGCCAAGAGCTGCCCCAGGAGATGTGTAGTACACACAGCCTGGAGCAGGCAGTCCTCTCCAGCCCTGGCAGCCCTGTCCAGCCCTGGCAGCGCAGCTGATGCCAGGGCAGAAGGCAGGAGCATTCCCTGATGCTCAGGCTGTGTTTTTCCTGCTGGTGAAGCACTCCTGAGCACCTGGGTTAGCTGCCGTAGGAGCATGAGGGAAACTGTAAAAAGATCTATCACAACACTAAGGTACACTAATCCCACCCGACTTGAAATGCTACACTTTGTCTGAAGGGGAATCAATAACACATATTTCACTTGCAACTAATCTTCAGTACAACATCAATAAAGAATAGAAAGCATTAAGAAAGGAATGGATTTGCTATTCTTAGAATTATTCAGAAAATATCAAATGAAGACTAACTTTAAATACTTTGCTATTTGTTCATGGTCTCCTTTAAGCAGAAAGATTTATTCAGCATTTATTCATTGAGTAAACTGCTGTGATTATTTTTTCAGTCATCAATCTCTTTTGCTTGAAGAGACATTCAAAGAGCATGTACAGTGAACATTTTATGAGTCGCTTTTTATATGGCCGGGAAGTCAGACAAGAGGAAGATGACCTTGCCTGACACAATTTCTTTATGAGACCATCTTCTCATTGATCTATGGCTCCACCGAGTAGAATTATTGTTTCAATGCTGCCCTTGGAACATGGGGCAAGTCATGTCACGAACATATATTCTTCCCTGTCAAACATTTAACTGATCCCATGGTTTGCAGAGCCAGTGCTATTACTTCCAAATTTGATTTGCCTGTTTTTAGCAAAGGGGTGACTATACCTGTACATGATAAGTAGCTGCACCTGCCTTCAATTTGCTCTACTACATCTAATTTCCTAAGTGAGCTGCTCAAATACTGTAAGATGGCAATCAAAAGCTAGCAAGATTTCAGAAGCAAAGGTAAGGATTGGATTACTCTCAGCTTTCAACTTGTGTTTCCCTGGCCTTGTCCAATTTCTTGACTAAAACTGGAAAATAAAGACTCGGCTCTGCTAAAAATAGTTGTCATCTGTTCACTGGGAAGCTGCAGGGTAGACAAATGTTTTATCAAAACATGATGCTTCATTCAGGTAACTGAGCTTTATGACCATTGTTTTAACACTGATAGAGAATTTATTCTAACATATAAATACAGGAGTTTTTGTGAATCCCAGAAAATACTTCTGCTGTTTTAACCATTTCTTCTGCTTGTGGCCATAAACAAACTTTATAGAAATAAAACTTTGATATCTTTTGTGCAGTTCATGTTTAATACTTGATTCAATCACTATTGTCTGTTTGGCAGGACACATTTGAGTTGCAGTTGAAAGAAATTTCAGTCACCAGGGTGAACATACCTCAAAGCATCAAGATACCACAACACACTTCATGCTGGTACATTAAGCTTGGTCATCTGAGGGCAAAAATGTACTTATGTCCTTTGCTTTCAATTGGAGTATTAAATCAGGCATATATGTGAATACATTCTCACAAAATGAGAAAAAAAACTTTGTTAAATTGTACTTGAATTTGATATAAAATTATTCCAATGGGAACAGAAAGTTCAATAAAGCTTTCCAATATTATTACTTAGAAATCATGATTCTCTCAATGTTTTGCTGTTGCATCTATGAATTGTTATATAAATCATATGCTCTTCATTGCTAAAGAAAATTTACTCTGAAATAGTCTAAAAGATAATGTACAGAGAACAAAAGCCATGATATAACTAACTAGCAACATGCAGAGTCCATAAACAGAGGGGCAAATGTAATTTCCTATTATTTTATATTAATATGTTTATTCTGGTTTTTTTTTTGATTACAGCATGACCTTATAATACTGCACTTTCCCAACTTTCATAATGTATTTATGTAGGCCTCAGCCTATTTTCCTACCTTTTTTCAAATCCTCCAGTCTGCCACTCCATCCCAAAAAAAGAAAAGAATAACCATGTATTTTTCGTGCTACTGAAAAGTAATGTAAAGGTTGCTAAATCAGACAGGAAAAGATAAACTTTGGGAAAAAAAAAAAAAGTAGATAATTTATTTAATATGATTAGATAGAACACCAGGTAAAAATGCACCAGTTTTAATACACAAATTTCCTGAAAAATGTAGGAGTACAAAGAAGAGAAAGAACATTTAATACAATTTTGTCAAGAGAATATGAAAAGTCTTATTAGTTGTAAGTAACTACTTGATTCACTTTTCTTCATTTGATTTAGATTTGCTTGGGCTTAATATTCACCATGTAGAAAAGTGACAGACAGTATGTGTGAATAGATGGAGGTTCTGTCTGCATGAGTGTATCAGCTTTCCAAGACCACACCACCATTCCCAAGCTCATGTTAGCCATTTGTTCCCCTCTAGCTGGATTGCAATATGCAAGGCTTCTCCTTAGAACATCTCATGTCTCGTATAATATCGCTTCCAAACTTACAGCTGAAGTCATTTTCAGAGCATGGTCCCTAATGCAGCCTCAGTGCTGATAAATGGACTCTCCTAGCAACTACTTCTTTACAGACAGATAATGCATGCCTGGACAGCATTATCTTTAAGGGGCCTCATGAGTCCTCCAAGGTAAAAGAGCATAGAAAGAAAACCCAGTTGTTAAATAAAGTCAGAGTAGCAGAATAAATTTACTACCTACTATACTAATAATTTTATTAGTCATGTAATTCATTTATTTATTTCTGTTTTCAGAACTGCACAATGGCTGAATATGTGCCTGACAATACTTTCAATTTGATAAACTTACAAGTTTCATCCTCAGATACCCCCCAGGACAGAAAGTCAGTACTTGAAATTTCCTTGCGCGTTTAGAAGAAAAAAGAAACTTTAGTACCAGGGTAAGCGGAAATAAGACTGGAGAGACCACTGAGCCATTAATCTCTAGAAACTGGTCCTAATCTGAACACTTACAGAAACAATCCCACCTGGTAAGTATTTGCTAAGCCCACAAAAAACTGTTTCCTAGTTTCAATAGACTAATCAGCACCAAAAACTCACATTATCTTTTTTATCTCAGGAAAGAAAATGAACCAGATAGAAAGAAACAGCAAACTCAAGCCAGAGCAAACCTACAATGGGCTGCGTGGTGCATGCAGGCTCACAATACATGCTCCAACAGATGCATCTCAGGAATGGGCCCAAACACTGGTGGTTCAAGTTTTTGTTTCTAATTAAAACTTCATAAAAACATATTGATATTGCTTTATAAGCAATTTCTTCTGGCCCACTATTTTCTCAAATGTCAGTTGCTTGAATGGGACAAACTTTACACATTATCAGCTCTTTCAACAAATTAGAAAAACAAATATGAACATAGTATACCATATTCCTATATAATGAAAAATTGATTATAAGCAAAGAATTGCATACTGTGCTGGTGTTGTAAATTACTTCCTCTGTGGCTTTTACAACATTGCCTATGAACATAATTGAATGTCACTAGTTTATGTTTGCAAATACAATCCCAATGACATTGCACCTGGGAGAGTGCACACACAGTCATCTGTTAGAGAAGGATCTAAACATATGGCCTGTTGATTAGGGTCTGGCCCCAAAGCTATCACAAAATCCTCCAGCCAGTTTTCTGCCAGACTAACGCATCACAATAATTCAGCTCCATCAAACAGGAGCTTCTCAACAACAATGGAGAAAGTGTATAGCATTTGAAAGAGCCACTTCAGACCTATATACGAAACATTTGAGAAAGCAAAGGTCGGAGGCACTCTTATTGAGAGAAAACTATATTGGGTCCTATCCTACATTTTTATTCATCTTCCTAGGCTGGCCTGTTAAGGTACAGGCTTTACCTTCCACTTCAATTTTCCAGTAGCACCCTTCCAGTGCAAAATTTTAACGAGATTATCTTTTTGAGTATATGGGTATCACTTTTATAAGTTAAGCTAATATAAATTACATCACTGTCAACATTAAACTGATTCTTTAAACATAATTGGACCTCATGTGCATGGTTCTCATCAGCTGTTTTGGGCAAATCTTCTGTGGCTCACAGATGCAATGCACATGCAATCACTGCACAGACAAAACACGCCTCTTCTCATTTCTGCAAGTGTTTTTTGAATAGGATAGTAATTAAAATACCACAGAAATTAAACTGCTTGTGAAAATGAGTATGCATTCCTGGGAATTCAAACAGGATAAGATATTTAAACTTTAAGTCAATAGCTTTGGAAAAAATGTTTTCCACTGCTAAATACAAGAGTTTGGTGTGTTTGAAATGAGATACAGCTTTTGACAATCACTAAGGCTTACTGTGGGGTTCCACACTTCAAAAATAAAGATCTACTTGTACATTTTTTGAAGAAACAGCAATCAGATTAAGAACCAAGTATCTGTTGGCAATGCCAGAATCCATAAAATGGAGCAGCGTCTGTTGGTGTCTATTATTACATTTGAGTTTGAAACATCTACCTGAAGTAAACCGCAGAATTTGGGCTGTTACTTTTGTCATACCTTCCAGTAAAAGCTGGCTTAGTTTGATCCTGCAATGCTTTTAAATTAATAACTGTAAGTGAATGTGTGCAATGGCCATGGCTCATGCAATTTTACTTTGTAGAAAGTAGAATAGTCAAACTTGGTACTGTGATAGCCTGCTGTTAGAACATATTGAAAGGACAAATACAGTCTTTCTAATGAACCCTTAAAGTGAAATGTTCTGGAGGACAAAAATATTCAAGTTACTAGCTGACCTTTAGAGTCATATAGGAGAGGATGTGCATAATGCATTATTCTGTCGGATATGCATTACTTATTATAAAATAATGGAGGCTTCAGTACTTTACATGTGACCATTAGAAAGATCAGAACATAACCCAGCCTTCGTAATATAATTGAGTGCTGCAAAAATATCTCTAATGATTAATATACCAGACATTATGCAATGCTCCTACAAGGTAATTTTGTCCTGACACAGAATAATGATTGTTACAGAACTTCTGCAGTTTAAGACACATTAGGCCTCTGGGCTACACAGCCAGTTGTAGAGCTGTACGTGGGTGGAGGAATTTCTCATTAACATCCTAGTATCTCCAACGTGTGTACATTAAGCCAGTAAAAATTTTAAAAACTCACCTACACAGAACTGTACAGTTCTCCCTTCACTGTGCAAGAGGAAGATCCTCCAAAGCCAAGAACAAACACCCTCTTTCACACACTGCCACGCACACAAAGGCAAGGCCCTGGCCTGACATAACTGGGGGAACAGGCACAAGAATTGTTTCTGCCTTATTACTTCCCTGGGAAAGGACTGGAAAAATCCAGTAGTTTATAACATCTGCTTCAGCTTAGGGAAGGCCAAGTTACTGGTAGAGATGAGCAATGAAGGGCTACACACCACGCTGGTAGCATTGCCTTGTCACCAGCACAGGCAGGAGAGTGGGGACACAGTCCCTCACCTCCCTCTCCCCCCGCAGCACCACTGGCAGCCCTTGGGCTCCGGCCACCCACCGTGCCCTGTCCACACTGGACGGGCAGAAACTGAAAGAGAAAGCAAAGGGCTGATGTGAAACAGCTGCAGACAGAGGAATGCAGGAGTGTCTTCTTTATGTTAAACAATTTGAGAAACAACCACACAAACTGATATCCAAATCTGTCACCCAGCTGAATTGTTTTGCTGTTTGTTTTGCCACAGAATGAATTCTTGCGGTTCGTATGAGGACAGCTTTTCACGAACAGCAGTTTGAGACTTCTTCCATGGCTTGAGGATCTTTGTCTGGGTTGCCACACTGGGGTATTTCTTGTTTGCAATTTGGATGGTAAGCATTTGCAGGGCACACATGGCAACCTGCTGTGACTGGCTGGAAGAGATGGCAATGCTTATGAAGGCAGTCCTCTGGAACAACTCAGAACAACCAAAACCACTATTATAGCAATAAAACTTAAGCTCATATTACTTCAAAACAAGATTAGAGACCATTTCAAGTGACAGAATTAAATGTTTTTATTTATAGGCACCTAAAATTAGGGAAATTTTTTGCACCCATATAGTGTAAATATTGTAATTAGTGTTTCATTTGCTTCCAGCTAGTAAGAAAAAGATTGTTATTACTTCAGAAATTAAGTATATACCATCTAGTAATTCATTTTCAGAGACAAAATCTGAAAGAAAAAGACAGCCACTATTTTTGCAAACACAGGGGCTTCAATAAGCCAACGCAAATTTTCTTACTAAAGCATAGAGCAACACAGGACAAAGTAACATTATGAGAAAGCAGTCAAGAACAGATACCCTCAGACAGCCCTCAGAACTGAATCCTGAAATCAGAAAAAAGACAACTAATAACTAAGATGTTCTTTCCAATGATAATTAAGAGATTTAAATATGTTATGAATTTAAATTAAATTGCCCAATTAACGCTTTCATTCCTAAAGCCCTATATTTTTTTCAGCAGAAGACAGGTTTCTTTTCACACTGATTCACAATGAAGACAGAAATCTCGTGTAGTCTGAGCCAGCTTTCTCTAGAAACCATAGCTGGAGGGCATTATTTAAAAACAGTTTAATATTTTTTGAATCATCCACTTTGGTATTAGCTAGCCCAAACATCAGACAATAAAAATGAAAAGACAATGGGTTTCATAATATCAGCCAGACAGAAATCAGTTTAACAACATATTGTCAAAATATGAAAATATTATCAAACCCAAAATACTTTGTTTTGGAAAAACCTTACAAGACCCTTTGACCAGTCAAAGGTTTTGATTACTATTTTCAAAATCAATGGAATGGAAGAAATCCTTCAAAAGGAATGAGAAACCCCTTTTTTTTTTTTTTTTTTTTGGTAAAAATAAAACATCTGTTCTCAGCCACCAGGGCTGTGTGGTATTCCCAATGATCAGACCTAGTAATCAGAAGCAGGAAAAGAGAGCAGCCCTCTATAACCTAGCACTTCATAGCTGGATCAGCAGCACTTTGTAGCAGATATTCCAGTAGTTGGATTAAATCTATAGTTCTAGAAATATTGCCTTTTGGGTATGCTTGGGGAATAGCATTTACAGACTGTGAAATGAGTAAAAAAATATATCTAAAAGGAAAAAAAATAGAAAAAGAAAAAAAAATATTATTTAATTTCTCTTTTTCTGGAACAAATTAAGAACATACTGAAATATTGCAGTTTGGGGCAAAACAGTCAAATAGCTGAGGGGCAGCTGACAGATTGCAGTTCCAATGATGGCACTGTTGTATGAAATTAATTCACTCCTAAACTTCTTGTGGCAGTAGCTTTTGACTAGCTTTTTAACCATGTCTAATGGAGATCCTTTATACTGAAACTGTAAAATTAACAATCCAAGAAAAATGAAAAAATACTGAATAAACTCCACTCATATTCTTCCTGGCTGATGAGACGGCATGCCTAAATTTTAGCATACCTTGGCATAGAAAGTCTATTTAGGGAATTTTTAGACATGACTTCTCTTTCTTGTTTTTCATTTGAAGATTTTATCCACTTTTCCCTTTTTCTTGGCATTATGGTGTAGATGGAGTCTTTCAACTCCATCTTTTCATGGGCTTAAATCACCCAAAGAAGCATCAACTGTTATAGATACAAGTGCAAAGGAAAATGTGCAAGTGATTCAACAAGAACAGAAAAATTAAGATAAATACAAAATTCTGTTTTTACAGAAGCCACGTATGGGAAGAAGAAATAGCTTGGGGACATTTTGCATAGCTCTACTTTTATGTCCTTCTAGTATGGACACTAATTTATTTTATCACACTTGACCTTTTCTTCATTATCTAGAATTCACAATGCCACGGTTGCTGATTTTTTTTGAGATTTATAAATAAAACAAAGATTAGAAACTTGCAAAATTTAGCATATTAGTAAATTAAATTTTAAATGTGCATTCTAAAGTACTGTTTTGCTGCATAACTAATGCAGAAGATGCTGTAAGCATTTGCTTTTCAAGTCTGCAGTTGTTACCACATAAATAGTGGCTATAGTGTACTCCCTTCTTTCATTAGCTTATTCATAGCTTCCTGTGAATAAGCTGATGCATCTCTGCTTCTTCAAGTAAATATTTTAAGTATCAGAGTCCTAAATCCAACTCCAGTACTGATTACAAGGCATATTATATTTAATTCTGTATGCGTAGAGTAAAACAAAAAATCTCAAAGTATCAGAGTAAATTTTAAACTAAGAGGTGTTCTGTCATGGTGACAGGGATGCAGGCACTAGAATGCACTGGGAATAGATGATTTTATGAGAATTTTACTATGCAGCATTTCCAGATTAATCCATTTGGGTACGTTCACCTGTTGTCTCCAGCTTACACCTTGCCAAATCTAGATCATAATGGAAATGTACGGAGAAAATAGATTAGATATTTACGTATGTATTGTCACCTAAAGCAAGAGAATTTTGCAGATAAACCAGATTATGACATTTATTTATGAAGAAATCACATCAGTAAAACTTGGACTACAGTTGTCATTGTTGTTGCAGTGCTAAAACCATCGTAGCCCCCTCACAGAAGACAGCTTCACTGTGATATAATTTTGAGTCAGAACTGACAGGGCTGACTTTTATTTTATGCTATCATTGTGCCCTTTCCTGGACAGAAATGCTAAAGAACATATGGAGAATTGAGAAAGGAACCACAAGACTAAGTAATGTTAACTAGGTCTTGAAAAGCAGGAGTGCATGAGAGGGGCCTTGGGGTGAAGCAGCAAGAGAATGCAATGATGCTTTAGCTAATGCACAGCACAGATGAATACAGAAGCTCCAAAAATCACTGAGTCATGTATCACCTTCCAAGAACACCAGTAGTTGTGTTACCACATCTTTGTTTCTCACTTAGTGCTACACGCTACAGAACTTACACGGTTTTAATGAAGTGTTTCTAGACTTCATAGTCAAATAAGTGCCAGGGAGACTTAATATAACTAGAGCTTGCCAAACCCCAAGATCTCTACTGCTATTAATTCTATTACTACTGTTGCTTCTGGTAAAACAAACAAACAAAACCCCAAAACCTAACCAAACAAAAACAACAACAACAAAAAAAAAGCACCCAAAAATACTTTGTAACACTTGGGAGAAAACAAAACAGACCACAAAAACCAGAAGCCAGAGGCAGAGAAAGATAACAGAAGACAGCCAAATATCTTATTAAGTTGGGTCACTCAACATTTTACAGGATCCAATTATGTAGCTAACCCCTATGCTGCTGTTTTATCTTTGTTATTTCTGGACCACAGAAAATCTCCCAGTGGAAAATTCAGATAAAAAGGGTATGCTAAAATTGTAAGTCATGGTTTTGATCAATAAAATAATAATTATTATTATCATGAGCAATAATAACTTTTTGTTTCATTAATAAAAATATTTAAACATATCAGAAATTTATTAAAGTATTAAGATTAAAAACACTGTTCATAAAACCTTAAGATTCAGCCTAAGCAGCATATGTGCATATTTTACCACCTAACACCATATTCTAAATTTACAGTAGAAATTACTGAACAAAAGAGAAAGCTAAAATTTTAAGTGAAATTTAGTAGAGAAAAATCTCACAGGGCAAAATCATTATTTGAAGTAACTCCAAAGTGAAAAAGAGCAGCCCAGCTAATGTGAAGACTGGGCTAGTTCAAAAAGCACTACTATTCAGTAGTGTCTTTCTATTGCTTAGCAGATGGCTAAGACTGTGTTAGAGTTCCAGAACATTAGACTGAATGCCAAGTACCCCAAACAAAATAGCAAATGCATTTATTTACTAATTTCTAGTCTCTGCCACAGTATTGCTGTAGTGCAGATATTCAGTCATCCTTGATGGAGTCACAGGCAAATGAGACTTTAGAAATTGACTGCCACATGAATTTAGCTACCACAGAAGCACAGCTCTTTGGTGAGTATCACACCAATAGTACAGCTAAACTTTACCAAGCAAGTGTTTGAGATTAACAGGTAATAACAGTTACTAACCTTCTCCCCAGAGAGCAAGGAAGGAAAGAATGCAAATTCCACTAAAAGTCTGCTTCTATTGCTTTATTTCTTCAGGTTTTACATGGAGTGGCAAACTCTGCCAACAGTATTCCATCCCACCTGAACAAATGTTATCACATCAGAACAAACATTGCATTATTAAAAAGTTAGCTGTAACACTGCTTGGAACATTAGGAAAATATGTTTTTACCTATATGTGTCAAGCTAAATAATGATATTAATTCTTGTGACTACAGTTGCTGCTTTGGGTTACTCTGAGTTACTATATGTTCATCTCTTTTTACCTGCTGGCTGCTGAAATGTCCCAGATTTTCAGTGCACTCCTTCATCTCCTTACATGCACTGCCTTTATTACAAAATAAAACCAAAATCATCTTGATTTTATTCCATGTCACTGAGCCAAAGTGGTCCCTCAGATTTTCTGATCACTTAAGACAGCTTGCATTATGTATTTGTCACGGATCCTACTGCCAAATCTTCAAATTAGGGGATAAAACTATGTTGCCCCACTGAGTTTAATGAAAATGTAACAACATGTTACAAGAATTACTGAAGAGCAGAAACAGAGTGATTTTCAAGTCTTTTTAACAGTGCCTGTGTTTTAAGAGAGTATCTTCAAGTTTTGGAGAGTAGAGAGGAAAGAGATTTCTAAAGAAAGCACATTTAAAACTTTCAACATTCAGAAATAGGGAAAAGTGAGTCAAGATTTTTAAGAACCATCATAACTGTCAGGGCACTGGAAAACTCATTTGTTCAGCCCCTTCAGAGCACCACCAATAACAGTTTAGAAAAGACTGTGAGTGAAATACAGACTTTGTGAAGCTCCCGTTGTACACGAACTTAGATTCACTGATGTTCTCATCGCAGAGTTCAGTCGCATTTACTGCTTATGAAACTAGTCTGATGAATTCAATTACTGAAGGAAGTCTGGTTTTAATTCTTAGGACTACTACTTCTTTCAATTTAAATTGATTAATAATAAAAGTTACAGCATTTCAGAGGAACAGCATATAAATTAATTATAAATTGAAGCCCTAGCCCATGGCAATAAGATACAAAGCTCTCCTTCATGTCAGCTCAGATGCAGCTTTCAAGTATATTCTAAAGGTACTTCTTCTGGATAAATATTTTACGTTATAGATATAAATTACAGTTTATTGCCAGCTGTTTAAAATATCTATGATTTGGTAAGATGAGTCTTGCTAACCCCCAGCTGTCTCCCATTTAGCTGAATTGGAAAAACACTGGGTAAATTACTGCCCATGGAGCACAAACAGAAGCAACTGAAGTACCCATAATTTGTTGGAGTTTTAGATCATCCTAATTTAGATCTTTTTCAAAAGACATAATGTAAAGTAGACGCTACTTAATCGCCACCCTGATAAATAGCTCTACTGGGAAGATAATACAGTTAGTAAAAGGGTAAATTAAAAGCAAACTGTAGGAGCCAAGCTGCATCCATGACATACCCGATGTGTTTGGAATGAAGCTGTTTGATGGGCTGATCATAGCAGTGTACACTGAACTGCCACCACACGTGGCACAGCTGTTTGTCATCTTCAGGGGACTGCCTCATGCTCTTCAGTTGGTATTTACAAACTGCATTGACATAATCAAAGAAAAGCTAGAAAGTTTTTTAATTCACTGTGCTCTGGAGTAACAATATAAACACAGCATCCATGTGCTCTTTATGGGGCACTTAAATAGTTTTATCATACGAAAAACTTACAATAAGTGGGGATGCAGTCAGGAGATGTACCTGAGTTCTATGCCAAGGTAATAGCACAAAGGGACCCTCAGCAGAAGAGAACTGACAGTACAGAAGAATCTATTATGTCTCAACAAGTCTGTACCAAAGTCTATTTTTGATATTTTTTGTGATTTTTCTATATGTTAAGCAGAGAAAACATATGGGGTGAATATTGGTTCATACTACACTCTGTCAAAGGCAGCTGTAGACTGCTAGACACTGTCACCAATAAGCAAAAGTTGCAAGCTCAAGAACCATGAAATACATAGATTTTCAGAGCCAAGTATTTTACTCTCCATTAAAAGCAAAAAAAATTGTATTTCCTTTTGAAGTCTATTTATAACCACAAATGCAATTTTGTCCTCTTTGAGTAGTTAAAACCTTAATCTCCGGCTTTCCCATTCAGAAGATATTCTTCACAGAGTGATTTTTAACTGTTCCAGTCCCTTTCTATGATTCTTAACTGGGGCTGAGCCTTTCCCCTTTTTACAGGGTGCAGTGATGTCCCGATTAGGAAAGAAACAGAAGGCAGCGGTGGCAAGAGAGAAGCAAAGGAAGGAAAACATGCAAGGAAAGGAGACAGAACTGCAGAAGGTAGAAGTGTGGCTGACAGCCCTGGAATCCCCCAGGACCACAGTCAGCAGTGAAGAGAATTACCTTGCGGAAAAGACACAGCTGGCAGGAAAGATGTCAACCGCAGGAGGTAAAGAAAAATGCAGGCAGGAGGAGAAACACTCTGGGACAGGAGTGCCTTGGGAGTAACACAATGGGGTAAAATGGTCGATGACTTACAAATGTGCACGCAGCCCACAAATTAAAGTAACATCTGATTACCCCTATCAATCCAAAATGGTTTCCTTGGACACCAGTCCAAGAGAACATGGAAATTACCTCTTCACTCACTGACAGGCATGGTTCAAGAGCACATACCTTCTACCCTCACGCCCAAGGGTATTAACCAGTCATTACCTCACATTTTCTTGTTTCCCTAATGGGCCCTGTTTCGTCTCCCTGGGTAGTGAGAGCTGCTTCACAGCACATCCACGGCAGCAATCTGTAACAGTGCACTTAGCCAGGCAGCAGGGGTACTGAATAATGAGCCCATCTGCACCGTCCTTCCAACCCTGTCCTAAAAGCATTGGAAAGCTCCAGAAGTAATATTCTACAGGTACCTCCCTCTAACCAAATTTCTAAGTAGCAAAGGATTACTCTTTATTGTTAGGGTGCTTCTTGTACAGTGTATAAAATTAAGTGGTTTTTTGCTTTACTATTTAGGCAATAAAAAGTATTTTACTCTTTTTTGCACTGGCAGACAGCTAATAATAAAATGTCTACTCAGAATAACACCATTATGAAAGGGAACATTTCCTCTTCCATATTATGCCACAGGACATACCCAATTAGTGGCAAAACAATTGATAATCCCTATGCTTGCTCTCAGATTAGAACAAAAAGATGAAATAGCAATTTAGTGGAAAGCATTTTAACATAGGCATCCAAGACTAAGAATATCCTGAGTCTGCAATGGAAAAGATAAAATAAAAAAGGGAGAAAAGCATTCCTCTGATTTCCTCTGATGCTGCAATACCTCTCCCTCCTCTGTTCATGTAAAAAGAAAATGCAGTTCTTTTTCGTCCAGGAGTAACTGGAGCTTTAAACAAATGAACTGCTTGGGAGTGAAGCCTATCTTTCAGTCTGAATCAAGACATGGGTCAAGCAGATTTCTGACCAATGAGAAATTATAAGTACAACCATATTTTCACTTGCCTCAGTTCCTTCTAGGATCAAAGCTGAGGCTGTCAACCTTATTTTGTGTTTAGATATTTAAAATATTTCCAGTATAGTTCTGGATTTTTAAGGAGTTGTCACTGAGCAACACCTGAAACAGTCCCACTGTACTAAACTACGGCAGCATTTTTTCCCATCAGGTACTAATTCAGCAATCCTCCTCATGTCTAATTCTTTGACAGCAATTCAGTTTTAGATGGCTTATAATAGGCTCTGCCTGAATTCTGCCAAGATTGAATTGTTATTGATTGGTATGAGGCAATGGTGTAGAAGGGTGCATTTCCACAGCTTGTATTTGGATGGGTCAGATCTTCTGACAGCTGATTTTGTTAGAAAACCTGGGGTCATTGTGGGCACTGATTATTACACACCCTTGCATTTCTTCCATGACTGCAAGCTCAGCTTCTTACTCTTAAAAAAACACAAGTAATTTTCTTTTGAAGGCCTATATAGAGGTCCTTTTATGTAGGAAAGGACATTATAATCAGTACATTAGAACTTGTACATGAGAATTACAATGGTTATGTTCATACAATTGTAAGAATGTAAGATGCCAAGTGCCAGTTTCCTACCTGGGCACAGCCTACCAGCCTGCATGAAGCTTTCTTGTAAGACAAGTTTTCCCCATCACTACAAGCCCAGCATCTCACTCTGCAGAAGATGCTGCAGATCTTGGCACTGTTGTGTTAGACAAACCCACTCATGTTCCATTTCTGCACTTATAAATGCCAAAACACACCAAGTCAACAAAAATTTATGTATTTGACTTCAGAAGATGAAATTATGTAATTAGTAACATTACACTGATTTTATTACTGTTTCTTTGATTTAAATTGTTAGTGCTTCAAACATCTTAATTTCAGAGTGAATTATATAATTGTTTTTTGTTGCTTGTTTATCCATTTTTTGTATAATTAGGATGCAGTAATTTACTTTATATCTCTTTAACTTAATTGAGTTAATAATATCTGCTGAGAAGCATAATGTCACCCTCCCAGCTACTTGGCTGGAAAACTCTGGAAAGAGCTTTCACTGGACGTAAGAATTTCAAAGGGCAGCTTTTCTTCTAGACCTGTAACTCTGCAAAAGTTAGTTTTGTTCAAATGACACAGCTGCTTCCATACTGTTGTGCTTCTTTTACTGCTCTTGTGATAGATCACATTCAAAAATCTTTCTTGACATGGCATGGTTGTCCCTGATGATATTGTTATCACAAAACACTATCCAGTGTACCAGTAACAGCAAACAGGAGCAAGGACAACCTGTATTGAAAAAGAAAACCCTACCTTTCAGTTAGTGTCTAATAGCTGAAATTGCCTCCCTTGAACTCTATCAATGCAGCCAGTATAGCACATCCATCTCTGTTTTATCAACCCTTCATCTTTTCATGAGCCAGCCAGTCTGCAAAGGACTCCATCTCCACTTGGATCAGGTCAGGCAGGACAGGCTCACCTGCAGTCTGGGTCCCACAGCAATGCAGGATGTCTTTGGCACCAGGCTGCAGATGAGAAGGACACATTTGCCAGGTGCTGCACGACAGGTCAGCATCTCACCCAAACTGAAATTCCATTTGGCATGCACCACTGGTCAAGAGATCACAAGAAGGCAACTTGTGTGGCCCTGGGCCACACAGCATCTCAGGCACAGTGAATAGGATTTCACTGGTCTGCTGCCATTGCCATAAAGTTAATAAGGAAAATCAACTAAACTCCATATATTGGGATATTAATGACAGTCAAACACCATCTACTTTAGAGGTAGTGCCACAAAAAATCATCTGAAAGACAGAACCATGAGTACAGTTATCTATAAACATTGGAGAGTCTTAAGGCCTAAATCTTGGCTTACCCTGGAAGTTAAATCCCAGAAATAAAGGTCACTGCTAATAATTCCTAGAATCCATGGAGGTACTCACAAGGAACTTAGAAAACACTAAAAAAATCCACATCTGTCAAAAAAAATGTATCTAATGCTGGCTCCTGAATGTCCAGTGCATGTATAATCCTTTCTATCCTCAAACTTTTGATAATTAACTTCATATTGATCTTTATATGTCACATAGAGGGGAAAGTTAGGTAACTGCCATTTTCCAGCTGTAAAATGGAGATGTTAAAACTAAGACAATAATGAAGGAAAGTGCACCCACCACTAATGTAGCCATGGAATGCTATTCATAAAACTGCCTGCAACAATAAAAGGAAACACCACATGGTAAAAATGAAACATTATAATCTTAGCTGGGAAACATAGCACTAAAAATGCTAATTTGTGGATGGACCAATCCATAAATGAAAAGTCAGGGGGGAAAATTTAAGCTGCATGAGGTGAAGAAAGAAGTTCAGTACAATTTCTGTCATGCCAAGACAGAACCACTCTCAAAGCACCTCAGGCATCAGTCACCAGATAATACATCCACTCTGCACCTACAGCCCACCAGGCTCTCTGACTTGCCAGCATGGGACACTCAGGTCCAGTGCTGTCTGTGTTCGGAGCAGGTACAGACAACACTGCACAGCTGCTGGTAAGAATTCCAAAGGATCCAGTAAGTGTAGTTAAGGTAGTTCTTTAAAAGGTGACTGGTGTTAGCCCTTTCTGCCCCACAAACAGTTGTGAAGCTCAGAACTAGAGAGTGTCCAAGCAGAAGCAGGACTCATAGGAAACTGGGGGGAAAAAAGGACAAAAGTCTATAACAATGTGCAAACTCAGAGCAGAGCAGCCCTAATCTAGACCAATCTGTTGTAGAAATGGACAAGCAGTTTACCCCTGAAAGAGCCTTGGTTTTTGAAACTTAACATGACCACAGTCTGAGGCTGAGATATATGCATTAAATGGAAGTGAATACTGAAGTCCTGTATTCTAACTCGCTACAATATTAATTTTGAAAGTATCTGTAAAATTTAACCTTCCAGTGCCACAGCCAGCAGCAAGACTTCCTAAATTAGCAAAAGTAATAAAGAAGAGCCTCATTAAATCTTCCTCTTCCCTGATTTTTTTTATCCCTCTAATGAAGCTCTCTGTCCTGTAACTCCCCTTATTTCCCTAATTCTCTCTTCATCACTGATTTCTTCATCCTTTGATATGACGGAGTGTCGTGTCATAAGGAAAGGTAGAGCTACATTTTCTAGAGGGCAGAGCATGAAAAGGACAGGAAGGCATGTTGTTCTCAAAACTGTGTCCCAGCAAGGCAGATGGCTCATTAATGTACCAGTCTTGCCCTCTCAGCAAGGAAAAAACACACACTCACTTACACAGAGGGGTCAGCCTGCAAGCCATGCTCCTTCTGGCAGCTCGGCTCTATCTGTTCTGTTCAAGCTGTCTTCTGTACTACTTAGGTTCACCTTTATGCAGCAATGAAGTGAAAGGCTCTTTAAAGATGTCGAGACAGCTCTTGATGCACTCCTTATAGCTTTGAGTCTCTAGCTTGAAACTCTTGAGAGCCCCTTGAGAGTAGAAAAAACCCAACCTTGGTATCATGTTCCTCTGCAGACATCATTACCTCAATTAAACAAAACAGAAATAAAGTAATTTACTGAGTGCTAATTACACCAAAAAAAAAGAGTTTAACACAAACTGGCAATGACAAAAAGCTGATATAATTCACTCTGAAATTAAGAATTTTACAAACAACCCCGGCTTCTATCAAAGCAAGTAATAAAATAAGTGTATTGTTAATAATTATAGAAGTTCATCTCCTAAAGTGAAATACATACAACTGTGATAACCTTATCTAGTTTGACAAATGAAACTTGAAAGAAAAAACATAGCTCATCAGTTCAGTTTCCCCAGCAAGGAAACAGGGTCAAGGCTACAGGCATATAGCTTTCCCTGCTTTTCTAACTTAAAGAGTGTCAAAATCACACTGACAAAGTGTGGCAACCACAGATGATTCCAGGAAAGACTCTGCCAGTTTATTTTCCTTATTATCATTTGAAGAATTGAAATAAATTTCTGTTGTGCCATGGATTGCCCCGTCAGGACTTCATTGACTATTTGCTAATGGAAAGTGCATTGCTCCCTGCACAGCTGCTCCTGAGCTCTCCTTCTGCAGTGCCTTGGAAACAGGTGAAATACTTCCACACTCTAATACCACCACCTTTTTACACAGGATTTTTTCCTTAAATAATGAGCCTTGAGCTAAGGCCCTACTGCTGCCACTCTCCTACCTCTGTACACAGTAGGTGCTTCAAACCTATTTCAGCAGTGATGAGGGCATAATGGCAAATTAATCTATCCCTGCAAAGCTAAGGAGCACATTATGAGGGAAAGCACAGGACATGTGGGGAGGAGAAAATCTCAAAGACTTCTTCCGTTTGAAGTAAACTCCTCGATCCCAAAATTGCTATTGGACACCCCAGCATACCCAGACCCTGACAATTGTGATGCATTAGCACTCTATTTACTACCCCAGACATGTTAATTACTATCTTTCATCCCAGTTCACAATATAATTTAATACCAATGTTTTTCTAGATTTTGTGTATCTTTCAAACATTCTAATTTTCATAAATGCAGCTTTTATTGCATTTCAACTGAAGACAAATTCCTATTTGTTATATAGGCTTCAGCAGTCATGGCAGTTCAATACATGAATCTTTTGCAAAATTCACAAAAATTAAGAGATCTTGCTGAGCCTTCTCTGTGATTCTGGGGCCTGTAAAATAGAAATAATCATTCTAGTTTCTAATGAGAAATTCTTCTGAAGCCCTAATGAGAAAAGAAAAGAAAGTATCAAGGTATATGGTCTGTGTTTCTTACACATGTTTTTACAGATGTATCATCTGTGGGCGTGATCTCAAGAGGAAATGGTCAGGATCACCTGAGTTTCACAGAAACTGTGAAGTTTTCCAGTATTTTGCATAAAAAGTCTGCTTGTTTCTCTATTCATTTTTAAATCAGCTCAGATGATTAAGAAAACCTATCCTGTCTACTGCAGATCAGAATCCAGACATGCTGGTAGGGCTCGGCAGGGTGGGGGGGAATAAGAAAAATGGAAGTGAGACTTCCCTCCAGGGTCACACAGATCCTGCGGTCAGTGGATCCCTGCAGAGACCCCATTCCTGATTGTCTTACCCAGCAGGAAGCTAAAGACTCTCCAGGAGCTAAAGAAATGGGAGCTGCACTTTCCAGCAGTAATAAGTGCCATTAACAAGGCAATTCTGCCAAGAGGGTTGAAGGCCTCTGTTATTTTGTAAAATACTTCGATGGATGATATATACACTGTACCTGTTTAAGTGTGTGCACTGACTGTTATGGATGCAATGTATCAAAGAAGCAAAATTACTTGGCAGAATTCTTGAGCAACAAGAAAACTGATCTTATTTAACTCTGAGTTAAACATAGTTGACTCTTTGTCTATTGGTGTTGCTTTTGATGTTGTAGTGTAATTAAATTTGAACCCAATACACCTAACTTCTGCAACAAATGATACATATTTCTGTTTCTTCTCTTTGTGTTGAAAATATATCCTGGCTAACTGGAATCACTGTGGCACGCTGTAAATGATGTATGAAATGAAAAATCCCTGCTCACTGCAAGGAGAGGATATAGACAGGGCTCAGCAATTGCTGCTGGGCTATGCTATTTGCTGAAATATTCAGCTCAAATGCAGTCACACAAGCTTGTCAGTGCTGACACTGGGCAGCAAGCTGCATATATCATTTTTCAATCTTATTCAGGACCAAATGACTAAGTGATAGATGATATGATACATTCAGAAAAAAAAATTACAAAGATCCTAAACCAGCTTCAGTTGTTGGGCTATTTTTTTTTTCTTTGTTTTTTTTTTTACTCAAATGACTGATGTTCAACTGCCTTTGTCTCACAAATGCTGTGAACTTCAGAAACTCATAAAGTGACACAAAGAACAGCGAGACTGGAAAATTATTAAACAACAAAGGGTTTCTCGGGAAATATTTATCGACACTATTTAAAAGATATTGAATGACTGCCATGATTATAATAGGCTGCACCTTAATCAGGAGGGTCTATTGAAGATCTTTGACCAAAGTCTAAGGCAAAGCCTCTCTTTCTGCTTTTGTATAGAGATACAAAAATACACCTGCATTTCAGAACAATAAACCTATTTGCATACCTGCACAGGACTGTTGGTACATCAGAGATATTTCTATTAACTGTTGGGACTGAGGCTACAATTTAACAATATACAGACTTTTGCAGATTATGGAAGTCCTGCTAACCCCACATCCCCCATTTGTTGTCATTCCACAGCTCACGGTTTCCCCTATTTTACCCAGGCAACTGAAACACAGCCATGTTATGAACTGAATCAGGAATTTGGCCTGACTTTAACAAATTATGTCTAAAAAAAGCAAAGGAAAGGAGTATTTTTGGTAAGCCAGACAAGTTCTCCCTAAACATAGGAAAGGACAAGACGAAATGTGAGACCCTACGCAAGATTAACTTGAGGCAAGGCTGGGGCTCATTCTGTCATTAGAAACATCCAGGGTGGATACCCTAAAAATACCACAAAGTGTTTGGAAGAGCTGTCAATTACAAACCGAAGAGCTGGGAAGGGGAAGAGAAAGACAAGGCAGCTGAGAAGAGGGGTGACTGTGTTGGCAGTAAATCTGTGTCTCCTGTGGCAATTGTAAGCCTGACTGACAAAATGCAGATCATGTAGCACCTATGGGGTTCTCTTTAAAAACTTTTATTCTTGAAGCCCTTCAAAGATCACAGAACAAGATGAAATTTGAGATTTCTTTCTGTCTATGTGTTTCTCCTTCTCTCTCTTCCATTGAGATGGCTGCAAAGGTTAGAAACTTGTCTCACCTCCCCTGAAGGCAACCAGCAAAAGGGAACCTCAAAAAGGCTTTAAAATTCACATACTTTAAAATGTATTAACTGTTAAACTTTGGGTTTGTTCAGACATTTTTTACATACACATTTTTATGCATTATGGAAGTTTGGAAGTCTAGCTTTACATACTTGATGTTTAACCTTCCAGGCACATTTTTGACTTCTTACCCCCTCTAAGTGGGTGTTAATTCAAACTAGTCAAGAGGGCATGAGCTTGAACAGAAAATCTCCTTTCCAATGTTATTTTCTCCAGACCTTTCAAAGATAAGGTTAGATATATGTGTGTGATCCAAATGTGGTGCAAGCAGTTAATGGTCCTCAGAGCACTGGTGTAGCACCTTGAGGCCAGAGTTGATGAACTGAAGGAGCAGGGAAGCACGGATGTCTCTACAGAAACAGCAAAGCAGTCCTACATCAGAGCTGCCCATCTTTACTGTCCAGCAGGGAACACAGCACATATAAGGGGAGTTGGGGGAGGTCACTATTTTAAACATATAGAATATAACACAGAGAGAAGACTACACTGTAAAATCTATTTTAATCAATTACACCTGAACAGATATAAGCCCAAATAACAGAAAGCAAAAATGTTAGAAGCATCATGGTGTTAACTGCCTCTTGATGAGGGAACATGTATTTAAACAATGACTAGTACAATGACAGCACAGTCTGCAAGTAAGGCTGCTGTGCATTGCTAGTCTGAATATTTTCCCTACACATTATTTACTCAGAGCACTGTTCTAACACTCACAATCCCCAGTCATGGGCCAGGACCCCACTGAGAAAACAAAGTCTAATAAAACAGCAGTAACAGGCAACTTCAGCCCTCTGTATATAAATTAGATTTCTTAATACTCTTACAGCCTGAAGAGGAGCAGAACTCCATCTGTGCATGGCTTTCTGTGTGTGTGTGACCAGGTGCATAAGGCCTGAGCCATCCCTTGCTGCCTTCCTGCAGCAGCCAGGGCCAGGTGGGAGCTCCCACTGCGACTGCAGTGCAGCTCACCGGGGACTTCTGAAAACAGAGTCAGCCTCTGTGGTTAGCACTTTTGGACTAATCCAGCTGAATGTTCTGAGAGCCTAGGAAAGTTTAGAAGAGGGAATTTTGAGCTGACTGCTGTGGGGACATTATTGCCTTTATTCAGCAAAAAGAGCAAAAAGAAAATAGTTCATACAGAAAGACGGACCCAAGGAAATTAAGATCGAATTTCAATATGGAAATTAAAGGATGCAAAATAAAATCAATTCAAATAAAAATATTAAAATATTTAGTTCTAAGACTCAAGAAGAGAAGGAGACTGACACATGAGAATACTAAAAAATAAAATGCATCAGAAATGACAGAAGGTAAGTCAAACTGAATTACTTTTGGCAGGAGTACTGCACTGAGGCAGAACCTGGCCCAACTACCTCTCCATAGAGTACCTGAAGCAGGTAGGAACATAAGAGGTGTGTCTGTGGCTGTGAACTGCCTCTCTCCTTCCCTTCTCCTGCAAGAGCAGGCATTTGGCTACACAACCCTTTCTTGATAGAAAAGATTCCCAGTGGTTCCATGAACCATTTCACATTTTCTTCCTCCCTGGAGATGAGAGCACTCCAACTTTGCAACTTACATTTTGATTAAATTTATAACAAAAAGTTGTTGTAAAACAACGAATTTTTTTACCAATCAGATCAGATCAGACTGTTAGCTAGAGCACTGGATACAAAAGGTCACAAGTAAAAGCCAATTTTAGACTAATCTTGCTTCAACTAAAGTTTTATATTTACCGATGGAATATTTCTTTAATTGCTTACTCTCGATACATGGGATTTCAAGATGTATTTGACACACTGGAGGCAAAGGTTAAGGTTAACAAACATAACCTCTCTCCTAAATGTCACTGCCACTGATCAGCAATTTTACCCTGACCCAAGAGTATGCTCACTTTGAATTATGTCTGAGATTCAAATGTAAAAGTTCTTGCAGGCTCTGCTGACTGACTGCCTTGAGTATCATCTCCACTCTGTTACACCTATCAGTCAGAAGATATATGGGCTCTCAGAAACTGCTGAGTGGCTTCTTCCTGATCATTTTGGGTGTAAAGGAGTTATTCCCTCCACACACCTGCCAACTGTTTATCCTCAGTCTGATCTGTTCATTAAGTACACGTTATTGATTCATTCCTGTTAAGTATCATGAGATTTATGATACATTCTGTTTGTTCCATGACATATTTCACCAGCTTATTCTACTGGTATACGTGACATTCATAAAAGTGTAGGACAAATGCATTCTGCATTGAGTCCCATAGTTCTGGTCCTCATGTTCCTCAGATTCCTCACCTACAGGATGGTGCATGTCTACTCTCATTGTGCATCTAGGACACAGTCAGCTAACGTTCTGCACCCTCTCAGAAGTAGCCACGTCCCCAGATTTGGCCTGGTTACAAGAGAAAATACTTATTAACTGCAATAACACATGGAGACAAACTAATCTTCATGCAGATGTCCTAAGAGAATTGCAGAGTGAAATGGCTGAGTAGCATGTAAAAAAAGTTATCTGCTTAAAATTATCTACTACTGCAGGGGTGTTGGGGGCATTTTAATTTGTGCCCATCCTTCAAAAATGTATTGGGGTGATTAGGGAAGCCAGGCACTAGTAAGGTTTAAACAAAAGTGCTGAAACAACTGCAACAAGAATAAATTACACATGTAGGGACAGGCAAGCACAGCTCCTACAAAAGAAGATGTGTCACTGTCATCTATTTAGCACTTTGGGGATTGTAAACAAAAGTGAATGAGGAAGAAACAGCAAATATTTATATGGGCTTCTAAAGCTTCTGACAAAAGAAACAAGATCTTGAAGTCAAACAATGTCATAGTTTAGATACTGACTTGAAGACAAGAAACTATAAACAAAAGAACAGTTTTTATTATGATAACTAGATGAAATAACTACTGGTTATTGTGTTAGTGGTTTTCTTAATTATCTTGTAATGTCTTCAAATTAGGACTATTATTCTAAAGCACCTGACTTAAAACATCTCCTTAACATGCTCATATGAGTGAAATTTAAATAACTATCTTCAACTTAAGCTTTACAGACACCAAATTTTTGTGCTGGCAAGGAGAGATCTTCTCTAGCTATGAAAGTCACTTTCTCTTTTTGGAAGTACAGAGATGATACCTCCCGCAAGTAAGGGGTTGGGGGAAACAGAAAGGAAGTAAGAAGTACTGCCAGTTAAAAACCCAATGAACATTGAAAAACAAATTTCCAGGTTTATTCTAAGCCCTGAATATTAGTGGGGAGACAAACACCTAGGTAAAAGCAATGCTAGAGACATCATAGTTTGACTGAATTTTTTTAGACTATTTTGCTAATCTGATGATTTTTAGTTTTTAAGGTTGTCTCAGATGTCTGTTTAAATATATATTGGACAATGGACTTTGTGAAGAAGAGTGATGGATACTTTTTTGAGGAAAGTGCAGAAATTTGCCCCTTGCCATTGTGATCATTCCCACTTTTAAACATGAACCATGAGAATGCTTTGACAAAAAGCCATGTACCAGTACCATAGTCTGTGATTATGTATTAGGCCTTTTATGATAATTGATCATTTTGGTCCCTTCAGTTTAACCATTTATCAATTCATTTGCATTAAAAAATAACTTAAAAGTCTTCAAAGAGATTTTAAAAATCCAAGAAACCTTTGCCAAAACATAATAAATCCTAAGCAATGAAGTCTTCTGTATCTCAAGCAGAGCACAGAGAAAAGCTATTCACTGAATAAAAAGAGCAGATGATTCCAAAAACTCCACAGAAACTGCAAAGGCAAATAAAGAGTAAACCAGATCAAGCAGCAGAACTGGTATCTGAATGAAGGAGAGAAACAATAGGGGTGCTCCAGGGCTGCTACCATTAATGCAGCAAAAGAAGATGTGTTGTATCTTTTACTACAAGAACTATTTAACCAGCATGTCTGAAACTTTCACACCAGATATATGACCATGGTGCAATTACCCAGAATGTGCACTGCTTTACAAGAAAAGTTTAAAATGGTCAGGAATATATTTTTCTCCTCTATTTATGCAACATCAAACATTTTTTTAGAGCGCTGTCTCTTTTTCAGTAAGACAACCCTCACAACGCACTACAACCATACTCCCAAAATGGGCAAAATGTGGAAAAACTGGCAAGCTCTTTTCTGCATCAATATTTTGGCTTGTCAGCTCTGTCAGCAATTGATACTGACTTTTGAGAAGAAGCTAACTGTTCATTACACCTCTGGGTTTTACAAAGATCACATATCAGAGCTTCATGACCAAATTAACGTAGAGTCTATCCCCTTCCCTAAGGCCCCTTCCCTGGTATTATTATTGCTGGTAATATTGTAAGTGTAGTGTGAAATGGCCAATTCACACATACCATGTCTTACACATTGCCTGAATCTGCTGGAACATGATTTTCATAAGAATGATGAGAGTAATAAACATCTTCTGGCAGAGACTTGCAAAATCTGCACACAGTTTACTCATGCAGTAATGGGCCATAGAACTGCAGGAGAAAAGCAATGTACATACACATGAATAAATTAAAAGAAGGAATGTGAACCCAGCGGAATGCTTTTCCTTTAGATATTTACAAAAGGCACGTATAGTGTGAAAATGCTGCATACATTCTCAGCAGCACTCACAATAGTCAGAGAAATGAGAACATATTAGTTTCTAAAACAAGATTTTATGGGTGAGCTGTCAGTGATCCAGTCTCAGCAGTTGCCTCAACTGATCCTAGGTTTGAGCTCTCCACATGTGCTGTAGGCGGAAAAGGCCTTAAAAAGTACTCTTTCCTACTAACCTATTACATGGATTACTTGTAATCAGAAGAATAATAAAATTTCTGTGGATTTTTCTGAAGCTGAGAGAAGAAATTCAGCTTTTATGCTTGAAGAATTTCACTAGCAGACCAGGAAGGTAACTTTTCTGTAGAACGCAAATAAGAGTGGGGAAAAGACTTCAGATTTTTTTAAAGTGAAAATTCTGATCACCTCTCTCAGTTATTCCAATTACTTATTTTCATTGTCAGTGCAGCAGGGCAAGTTTTTCCCTATGAAGTAACCACTTTGAAGCCTGAAATTGTAAATTGACACTCTGTATACTGCTGCTGCTTCAAAGAGACTGGGGAACTTCAGCTCCTGGTGTTGCCAGCAGCGTGTAGCAAGTATTCCCTGCATCTGCTGAGATACTGAACATGCAGAGAAACTTGACTGGATCATGGCTTAGGTAACTGGTGTAAAAAAGTTTTGTCCTGAAGGTAATGAGGGCAGTCTTAAGTACACAGGAAAACCAGCTGGGATTTTTGCTTTTCATTTTAGGAAATTTACTCAGATCATGAAAGTAATGCTTAAACAGGATGAGCTCTGAATCAAAAACAATAAATTAATGGGGGAAGAAACTGAGAAAAACCCCCACATTTTTGGCATTGGCAATCAACAGGACTTAACAAAACAATAGGATACAACCTGTTGTCCCATTCTCCTGGGCTGTGTTAGAGATGTGCTACAGCCACAGCTTTCCTTGATTGCTTCTCAATAGCTTCTAGTTCTTGCTATTTCTGTAGAATTTTGCTTTGAGAGTTTTTGTTTACTAGTGACTTGCATCAGATCAACTAAGTGACTAATTCCTGGTGTAAAAACAAACCAAATGTGTCTTCTGAAATGAAAAGTCACGTAGGACATAAAAAGAGTTTGAAATGTTTTCTATCTTGTCTCTCCTCAAATGTCAACTACATTAAAGTCCCATACCAAGTTTCACACTAGAAACCGCTAGATGAAGGAACTCCTCCACTCATCCATTTTCCAAAGTTCCTCCAGTGGCATGTGTGCTATGGACTCTCACAAACTGCCAGCTACTGAGAACTAGATAATTCAGTGTAGTTTCACTGAGATTTGCTGAGATTTGCTGTGCCTGGTTTCCATTTATTTATTTATTTGCACTTTCTCTTGTATTAAAATAAAGGGTCATTCCATATAGAAGAAGCAACACAATGAATTCAACACACTAGCATGACCCTGAAACATGGGGTCCTTCATGTCCACATGACTGATCATGTCTTTTATTTCTTTATTGCATAACAGCATTTAAAAAGTTCAGTTATGACAACTGTGAAATATTTTCTTTAGATCTGTTAATTATAGGGATAGATTTTGTCTTTCACAGTTCTTTTCAGTATTATTCTTAGAGTAAAATTGAATTAACATATACTTTCTTGAAGTCCAATATATCCTCCTTTGGCTTCTCCTTAAGGATTTTTCTTAGTTCAAGATGGTATTACAAAGAAGAAATTGCAATTGAAAGAACGGCAACATTTTTGCAATCATTCCAACAACTTGGATCAACTTATATGCAGTACTTTTACCACAAGGATAGTATTTCATTCTTCAAATAACTATTTCTAGTCCCTTTCTTTATTGAGATGTTCTGGAACTCAGCAATGATTAAATTATCTCAGAAAGTAAAAACTTTCCCTTGAAAAGTCCTCACCTGCACTTTTCCACGGTTTTATCTTTTTATTGCCTCTTACAAAACCAAGCAAACAAACAAAACTCTGTTGGAAACCAACATGAGTTGAAAAGTAAAAATGTTGCCAACAGTCCTCCAGAGAACACAGTTTATCTTCTACAGGACAGAACAGCTCCATAGTTTATGAGTTTTGCATGTTCAGAAATCAATTCCTTAGAAGCTTCAGTATCCTTTCCTACAAGAATAGAATACTTTTGGGGGAGCTATGATAGGTAGTGCCACACACAGCAGTTGCCAACAATGCAATTATGATCAAAAGTTATCTAAAGGTAAAAAATAACAAAAATCAACCAGGTTTGAAGACTCAGAGGACAGAACTACTTGGTTATGACTAAAAATCTACCTGGTCATTACCTATAATACCAGCATAAGGAAGAAACACACTGACAATAAAAAGGAGAAGGAAAAAACCCTTCACTTTTTTCAGCATACTTTTTCCTACATTTTCTTGCTACTCTATTAATATTTAATAATGATAATTACCATATCATACACAGAGAGACTATTCTGCACTTTAGGAAAAGGGGGGTTTTGGTTCTCATGCTCTGAGCTTCTCAGTTTCTTGGTCTTTCTATTCCAAAGCACTCTGCCCCTGAGTCTCACATTCCATTTTGTAACACAAGAAAGTTCTGTCTAATGGAATTTCCAAAAGAAAGGCATATATTATTTACATCTGTAGCTACCATTTAAAAAATGGTGTACCTTTTTTTTTTGCCTGGTAGCTTTTTCTTCAGTTTTTTTGGTGCAAAGTTTCATGAACAAGCGCACACTATGAAAAAGACCCCCATCAGGAAATACCACAAGAAAGCAAGGAGGTCTTTTCATGTTAACTAACTGTTAAACATGTTCAGTCAAAAAAAAAAAAAAAAAAAA
>WAAE01021767.1:0-67700 GCA_013400495.1 Nicator chloris
ATGTATGGTAATTGCATGCAATTAATTTTTGATCTTTTGATCAGAAATGTTTGTGGTTTAAGTGTTTTAAAGAGAAATGTTCTAACTTCAGGCACGCACATACTGTATTTCTTGTTTCTCCCTACACAAAGATACTTGTCCAAAACCTGGTTATTTACCCCGTAATTCTACTAATTTCCCATGATCTCCTGTGTACCACAACCAATTAAATGCACAAGAATTGTTATTATGGACAGGTATATTTTCTGATTTCCTAATAGGCCTCAAACTTATGTTTCATGCTTTCCTTGGGGTTGGCCTAGGGAATCATGACTAAACAGACATGAGCACACTTAGGATGATCAGTGACAGTTGTTTCATTTGCTGGTTCATTGGTCCACAAGTCATTGGCCTCTATTGGATGTGGCTTGGCATTTTTTAAGCAAATTCTGAAAAACTTGTGCTGATGTCTCAAACATACGAATAGCAACCCCGAAAGAAGAGCAACAGGTCTCAGTGAGGTGGTTAGAAGAGCTTGTGTTAAGGTGCCTAGGCAGCATCCTCTCAAGGCAAAAGGAGTTACTTTTGAAAACAACTCACAGTACTGAAAAGGATTTTGTTCAAGATGGAAAAAAACCCCACCAACATTCCCCCACATTGCTTTTGTGGGAGCCTAAATTCAAAGTGTTTAAACACAAGAGCTTTGGGGACAAAAGTGTTTTGTTTTCTGATATCTTTTTCTTATTGAGGTTCTTTTTTCCAGATTAATTTTGATAAATGTGCACCCATTCTGAGGCTAGTACTTTGCCCTTGTGTCCATCTGGAAGGTATGACTTATATATGGAAAGATTACTGACTTTCTTTACTGTTTTTTATATTTTTTTGCATCTTCAAGTGATAACAACATGAATCTAACTTCTCCACTGCATGATGCTTGTGGTTTAGCTCTGCAGCTTGGTGTCTGTCATCATATAAATGGGGATTATGAGGCAATAAAATGGCATTTGATCCTAGATCATCAAAACAGAAGACCTTCATGCCAAATCTCTCCTCAGTCCTTACTCCATCATTCAGGGAGCTTTCCTGCTCCATTGCCAACTTGCCTTTTAACATAATGAGATGTGATTGAAGTGAGTTATTATTCCCTTCCTCTTCTTTTCTGCCACACTGTCAAGTACTACCAATGAAGGAGTGAATGTCATGAGATGCTGACTACCTAAGTTAAATTGAGGCTTTTTAACAATAATAAGTCTATTACATGCAATATTAGATCACTTCCTGTTACTCTAGGCAACAGCCTTTCCAGAAAAAAAACCCCCAAAACACTTATATTTCCAGCATCAGGAATTCCTCACAACATTTTCATTTAGTCTCATGGTACTGCAAACACAGCACTAGATGGACAGATGAGCCTACGAAATAGCAGCTGGCCACCTACCTTAACTCATAAACCTCCAACTATGAGCATTAAAAATGCCATCACCTTGCTCCCCTGGCTTGAGCTGTGAAAATTGTAACTCTGAGGGAGCCAGAACAGTCATGCTGCACGGTGTCATTTTGTAGTAGAGGAGACTGTAGTAAGATAGTTCTGCCAGTTCTCTTTGCTGCCCTTCTAGTGCAGAATTTGTGTGTAAAATTAGCGCTCCATAGTTAATAGAGTAGTGCAGGCTGGATAACTGGGACCATAAGGGAATGTGGTTAGGAATGTAGACATGCCAGAGCTGTATTTCAGTCTGCTTAAAGAGGAAACAACAAAAATCTTAGGACACAGGAGGACAGCTGAATAGGGGATTGAAGTAATTTGTTTACATTATAGTTATGTCTCTTCTAGAATAAAGGTCTGCTTTTACTGAGGCACAGGATTTGCTTCAGTAAAAGCATCAGGAACAAATGCACTTTGTTCACGATGATGTTGTTTTATCTCCTTTGCACTTTTCCATAATGTGACATCTGCCTTTTAGATATCTCTCCACAGCACATACTTCAGCCTTCTACAGCAGTGACTTTGAGAGATTTTGTCTGAGGTAATTTAGACCTTTTTTGGAGAGTATGGAAAATTATGGGAAATATTAGTATCCATATATTTTGTTTTAAGTCATCAAGAACTTGTACAGTTTTTTCCTGGAAAAAAAATTTGTATTCTTGTTGTCCAAAGCGAATGCCTGCTTGGAGATGCTAGTCTCACTTCTACCACTTTTATATGGTCTTTGCTGGAACTACTGAAAAGCACTGCTGAAGATTTGGGAAGGTAGAATGAGAAAAATCACTGGCAAAATTAATCATGGCAAAATTATCACTTGTGCAGATAAAATCTGACCAAACATAGTGCTAACTCAAAAATATTTGTTTTACAATGTGTGTTGTACCACTAATGTCCTTTGTTTTGCCTGAGACAAGGGAACTATAGAGTAGTTAGAATTCAGATATGTTTTTCTTTTTTAGTTTTTGTGTGCATGCAGAGCCCTGGTTGATTGCATCATTCTCTTATTCTTTTTCTCAGATATGTCCTTTTTAATATAGAAGAACTTCACATCTTATGTTAGCTAAGGATGGTTTTTTACCTCCGAGCTCGTGGCAGTCCATGAAATGAGTAAGATCTGTCCATGGTCCTCACATGATGCTGTTAAACAACCAACATGCAAAGTCCCTGATTTTAACTTTGGTGAGCCTCTGTCCTCACCACAGGCCTATGGTTGACCAAGAACTGTTACTGAAGGAAAGAAAAGAATTCTTATTTTTGGGACAGGTGTCAGAATGTAAGACATAAATATACAAAACCTAGGAGAATAAGCTGAGAAAACATTTGTTTCACTGACAATCAAAAACAAATACAGACTTGTAGAAAAGGACAATATTTGAATTACAATACACTAAATATCTGGAATATATATATTGTAAACAGTAGTAAATTATGTATCCATAAAAGCTCAAGTCATTCTACCTTCCTATCTAAAAGACATGAACAAGACAACAGTGGTAAGTTAGTTTAGGTTCTGAGTAGATTTGACCATGATATCCCAGCCTCCAGATTTTTGGTTTAAAAAAATTAAAAATCCACCCCACATCCTTAGGGGTGGGGTTTTAATGCTCATTTTTTATTTTAATGAAAAGCAGTATGTTTAACACTCATCTCCATTGGTATCATGAATCTTCCTTTTTTTTTCATTTTAATATTAAGATGGAAGATTTTTATATTCTAAGACAATGACTACACAATTAAATGTGCATCCTACCTTTGAACTCTGACTGAGGTTATCTAGCTGAAAAATGAGGATATACAACAAAGTAATATAAAGTAATAAAGGCTTAAAAGGAGCATTCTGAAACTTAAAAAATGCTATAAAATATAGCAGGGTAAAAGAAACATAGACAACTGCTTTTAATGCAGTCAAATAGTTACAAGGTTTTTTTAATGCTAGGGTTTTTGAAAGGGACCGGAAACCTTATTTATCAGGGTATAATTCAGCCTTCAGTTAGAAGCTTTAAGCAAAAGGATCTTACTGGTAAGTTGTTGCATACCTTGCAGCAATTAAGTAGATGCACATGTAGACGTACACTTACCCTCCCAGGCCTGTTCATCCATCATCAGTGGTAAGTTCTTGCCTCCCTTTTTCTGCAGGAACAGCTCATATGACAGGATTATCATCATAATATATTTCTTAAATATTGGAAAATGGATATTTATAATTCTTCCTGTTGGTGGAAAGATATATAATTTTTAAACTTTTTCTCATATAGCTGTCTTCAGTTGATTTTATCTTCAATGACATCAATGTGGATGTTTCCTGAGAAACATATTTTGTGCTTCTGTTTTGTACTTCAAGATATATGAAGAATAGATAGGAAATTTAAGTAGTGTATATGTAGGACATACAAGGATGTATATTGTAGAATAATCCAGAGCTGCCATATATATCTTTCCCCTACCTAATCCCCTAATCCCTTGCTGCTTTCGGACTTATTTCTGAAAAATCTTTCTAAGGTTGAGGTGAATTTCATGTGTACAACTGTCAATAATCTGAATTGTTCTGTTCCTTGGACTCCTGTCTGTGCTTCTCCATGGTCATTAAAAAATTTACTCGCATAAATGCCACTTTGAACTACCTTATCTTCAGGTTGGGCATGCTTTGATGATGACCACCTCAAACAAAAATAACCCCTGTTATTTTTTTCAGACTCCCAGAGACAGGTAAGAAAAGACTCAGAACCTATGAGGAAAGGAAAAAAGGAAGCTCTACTTACAAGCATTATTCTTTTGGTTTTTGGTATGACCCCACCCGAGCTACCAGTTCTAGTGGTGAAAATCCATCTTGTGACTGTTTATGTTATTCTGAAGTGTTTTTGAAAACTGCCCCTGAAATCTGTCATTTACTAACTACACCAATTTCCCTTTTATGGTACAGCTGCTTGCTGAGCTCAATCCTTCACCAGTAAGCGAGAACAAAGCTGGGGTTTGAGTCACTCTATGCAAGAGGGAAGAAATATTGAGAATCTTGTCGAACTGGATTTGAACAAGAAACTATTTATTGGCATTCCTGACTGATCTGAAGGATTAATTAGTGAGAAAATGGTGCATAGAAATTATAAATGAGAGAAAGGCTTCATTTCAGCTTATAGGCTATAATACTTTTATTTCCACTTCTGAAAGAAGCTTCTGTAAGGAATTAACCTTTGTATTGACATTTTCAATCCACAAATAGGTTTTAGGTTACACTTAAATGAGGCTTCCATTGCTGACTCTGGAATTTAACTAGTGAATGAGCAATTCAGCAGAAATTCGTAAACACGAATGTTACAAGTTTGTGGTATCATATTCTTGTTAGAAAAACCTCAGTACTTACAATTTCTCCAGAACATTTTTTCCATAATTGACCTTTAAAATCCTGACAGGAGAACAAAGGATTGGCTGACATTTAAGGTGAAAGAGGAGGATTTCCTCATACTTTATTACTAAGTTTGTTTTTCTTTTATTGCAGACTATGGGAGGAATAATTTGTGTCTGTTTTTAATCAGTTCATATCGACATGGAAAATTACTAAGGGTGCCACTTGACTGGAAGTGGAAACTTCCTTTTGAAAAAGAACCACAATAATTTATCATTTTAAGACAAGCATTCAGAAAATTATATCATAGCAGTTATCTACTCTTTTTTCACAGCCTCGGAATTTCTCTGTGTTTGTGTGTGCCTGCAGAAGATGAAAGGAGAATTTGTGGCTCAGTTTTGTGCCTTCCAATTGTATTTGCTCATTTTCTTTTGGGAAATGATCTGTTCTAGAGGATGCCTGGATTTGGCGCCCTTGTTCAAAGACAATGTATTAAAAAAAAACGGAAGTAAAAATTGTTGTGACGATTTTGGCAGAAAGTAGAAACTATTAGTCCTGGGTCTCAGATCACAGGTAAAACTACTGCTTGTGTAATACCCTTAATTATATGTGCTATCAAAATCTCATTTATAGGACTCAGTCATAAAACCAACTCATGAGTTATTTCCTATTAATCCAGTTCTCAGTGTCTGGGCTGTCAGTGCACATAGGCGGGAAACAAATCACCTAAACAGTCCGTGTGGAATGAATTGAGGAATAAAAGCATGTAACAATAAAAATGGTAGTCTAAACATCTCAGCAAAAGAGCAAGATTTAAGAGTACAGTTAGTTGATGGTTGCTTAGACAAAAAGCAGTAAATTAGAGACTATAAATAGCAGAACAGTTACAAGCTTTGTAATAATGTCCTGCAACATAATTTGAGAGGCAATGGTTTACTATTATTACCTCTAATGACCAGACTGTATAAAGAAAAAAACATGTAAAGCACACTATACCTATAAATTTAATGAAGCACATTTAGTCAACAAACACACACCACAAACGTAAATGGCCATTTTCATTTTTGAGAAAAACAGAGAAGACACGAGACAGAAGAGCGAATCCAAAGCTGAAGTCAGAGAGAGTTTATTACAGCTCTCCTTTGTGCCTAACTCACAGATAACATGTGTTGCCACCTGAGCCTGGAGCTAACACTAATTAGCACTCAGAATCTCATTTATCCTTAGAAGTCTTTTCCAGCCTAAAGGATTCTATGATTCTTTCTTTCTGGAGCTTACCAGTTACCAGATTTCATTCCTGAAGGTATGTGCATGTGTGCGTGTATGGTAAGGTTTAACTTTTTTTTGGCCTCTAGAGGATTTTAAGTATTGCAGATCCTAGTTGCAGATTCGTCACCCTTTATCTCAACCTGTGCCAGCTAATATTCTTTTTCTCTAGAAGTTTCTGCTTTGTGGAGCCCAGAAATGGCAACTGTTTTGACAGCAGGTTTGACACCACTTCCAAAAGTCAAAATTTTCTCTTCCCAAAGAATTTAGTATCTCCCTGGATCTATTGCCAGGAAAAGGGGTCATATTACACCTTCCACTTGGGTTCAGTTCAGAGGCTCACTTGACAGCTTATAAGGCATCTCAGTTTCTTTTTCTTTTTACTAAGTGTATGAAGCTCCCTGCGTTGGTTTATGTGCTAAAGGTAATACTGTTTACTGATGACTGAAATGCTCCTGTGTGCCAGCTGAGGTGGCTGAAAGGATGGAGCCACATGCTGAGGAGCACTCGGGGCATGAGAGCTGGTAGGAAACCCTCTGTGCCCTGTGGGTACTGAGCAGTGCTGTACTCCCAGTTCTGCTCTGGGACCTGACCATGCTGGGTGTGTAGATTCAGTGGGTCTGTGCCTGGGAGATGAAAAGAGGCTGAAATCTATCCCAGGAAACAAGTGGGTGTTGTTCACAGCTGAGAAAGAGGTCTGGAAGTACTGTGTAAAATGATGGGGAGAAAAAGCTCTGCTTCCCTGGAGAGAGGCCTTACAGGAGGTTAGCACTCAGCAAACATGGGCAGATTGTTTCCTCAGCGAAGCTACAGACCCAGCAGCACCTGGCAAGGTCTTACCTGACAAAGCGATGAGCTTACCAGCACTGATTTCCTGGGCAGTGCCTCTTTCTCAGTACGTTTTAGTCAATGTTGCAAGACATGGCCACCATCCTCTGGGAACATTCAGTCATAGTGATCCCTCACTGAAATGGGCTGGTGACCTCACTTGGTGACCACAGCTCATATAGCAGGACAGCTGCCCGAGCTAGGCTTCCATAGCTTTAAATGGAATCATATGAAATAAGGGAATAGGTGATGTAAAATATAGCTATGTGCCTTGCTTTCTATATTGAAGACTTTAAATAAACAGATGGTTTAAATACAGATGATGTGATGATTCTGGATATATTTACCAGTGTGCTTTATTAAGAGACAGTCCATGTTTATACTGTGCACGTGTGATCCCCAGAATGGAAAAGCTGTATCCTCTTTGTAAAAATCATGGGATCTCTGAAAAATTATCAGAGACATCCTCCTCCCTAAAACTTCTTCCTCCTTTGTGCACACATCTTTCAAGGTGCTGGAGCTGTTCAGTGACATTAACACTTCTCTTTGTTCTAGAGCCTGTGACAGCACAAGATCTAATTTTTCTTTTACTTTTTAAATAACAAAAAACCCCAATTTCTTTTAGCTCTCTATGGTAAATTGTTCCTTAAGTGCCAAGAAGTTCACAATATATGCCTGAATGTTTATTAGAAAATGCTGCATTATAAACGTGCATTTCTGAGTGAGAGCAAACTAACATAAACACCAGCACCTTATCACAGCATTATTCTAATGTATAAGAAATTTTTTTCTATTTTATTTTATTTTATTTTATTGGCAGATAATATAGGGAGCATGAAAGACAGATGGCAACTTTTCAATTTAGTCGAGATAAGATTTCCCATAATCATTTATTTAAATATTTCATTTAATGCAAGGAAATTATTAATTGTTCTTTAAGTAATGAGCTTTGACATTAATAGCTCCTTAAAATCTGTCTTTGATTTTCCAAGAAAATGTTCATGCTCTGGATTAACATAAAATAATAAAATAATTATGTGGAATCATGATTCAAACCTTTCTGATCTCTTTATTTTTAACCTGATTTTAAAGTTGTCAAACTATATAACTTGTGCAAAGAAATAGCCAGCTTTACAGAACTTTACAGAAAGCTGACATAGTTGGTTACCATTTAATCATTTCAGTAATTGAAATATTATTCAATTGCTGACTTTGAAGGCAGCTTATAATGGTTCCTGCATAGTACCTGCCCCTGAAGTTGGTTTTGCATGACAGGAACTCAGTAGGTGTTTCTTTATCAGGATGAAGGTGGTTTTTCATCTTTCCTGCCTTCAGCAGCCTTCACTGTTCTCTGCAAAGATGCTGTGTAAAGTGGGAATGGAGAGGAAAGAGCGAGGCAGTCCTGCTTTCACACACTCCCTTCTGCCCTGACTGTATGATACCTTGGCACATGCAGCAGCCCTTTCCCAGAGTATGACTCAATTGTATTTTCATTTAAAAATGCAGATGGGAAATTGCCTCAGCAAACCCAGGGAACAGCATCAGGCATTGAGAACAGCAAGAAGTTTATATCTTGGAGCAAGATTAGCTAGTTTTCTATGTGAGTTTTGGCTTTCCTGGCCCAGGTCTTGACAAGAATAAACTTACAAACCTTTTCAGCAATAGAGAGAAATCCGTAGATTTAAATGTGAATGAAACTTCATTCCAATTTGTCATCAGTATTTAAGGGAATGGGGAGATCCGAGAGGTCAGTTTGCAGAAAGATCGTGAGAAGAAAATGGGCAACCTTGCTGGCCTAATCCCCTCCCAAGGGAAATCTTACAGATTGTGACATCATAACTATATATACTTAACCCTGCTGGAGAGCATGTTGAGAGGACTTATTATTGCTTATTTGGTTTAGAAATATTTGCCTATTTCTGTATACAGAAAAAAAAAAGCTGTTTTTTTGCTTTTTTATTGTTGTTGGGCTATGTGTCTGTGTGTGAAGTTCCCCATGTGCATTTTCACTCAAGCACAGTGCTTCAAGAGCATTCTCCATCTTAAAATTCATCCTAGTGTTTGTGGTTTTTTTTTAAAAATGGAACCACTCTGTGACAATGTGGGTGGCTGGGTATGTCATAATCCTGTCATGCACTTGGGTGCTCAGGCTGCAAAGAATCTCTTCATTTTCAAGTGGGCAGGAGAATTTCTTTACCTGAATGAAAAGAAGGCTGCCTCCTTAGTGGAAGATGCCACCCAAGAAGGCTGTGAGGAAAAGGCCAGTAAGCCTCTCTTCTTAACTCAAACTTGCCTCTTGACGAACCATTTGATTTTGAGTTGTATCTTATTGTTGTGGTATTTCTGTCCCGGAGCATGGGATACTGTGCTGTTATTAAAAACATGTTAGCAGAACCCAGCATTTGATGGTTCACAGAAAGCAGTAAGCAGAGCAGGATATGGAAGTGCACTCCAAAAGTCAAAACGTGCTGTGGAAAGTAGGTAAATTCGAACATGTGATCCCAGGGAGCCTGCTCAGCTGCTAGACAGTTTGGGAAGAAAGAATTTCGGGGTAAATTGATGGGAGACAGGCTTTGAATGCTACTGAGTGAGTTGATCCAGATGAGCGAAAATATTTTTCTGATAGGATTTAGCATGTGTGACAACAGTATGGCAAACTCTCTGGGAAAAAGAAAAAAAATAAAAAAAGCCTAAAAGGATAGCTTATAATATCATCCTACAAACTCTTTTGTTCAAAGTCAAGGAAAAAAGTTGCCTGTATATTCCAAAAGGACTGTGTCTCTTCTGGGGCTTGACTGTGAGAAATCGAAGCTAATGAAGTTGAAAAAGTATCTTTTAGTATTTCTTCTTCAATAGTAAAGGAAGGGTGAAATCTGTTTGAAGGCTGTGTAGGTGGATACTTCTCTGCTAGGCTTCTCTGCCAGGTGGATTGGGGGTGGGGGGGGTTTGAAGGAAGCCTTGCTAAGTGTCAATTATAATTTAAATGTTCCTTTTTCTACCCCATTACTTCTGAGAAGCAGAAGTAGCTCTCAAAAGCTATGGGCCAGGTATCTTTTATTAGATTCTGGTCTGTTTTGTTCAGTTTTTCTCTAGCTGAGATAAAGTGATTGGTTTTCTTAGTCCTCTAGCTAATATGCATCTCAAAGATTTACTGTTTGTATTTATTTTACAAAGAGGATAACAGTTTGCTCTGACTGGTACTTCAGCACGAAATTGATCCAATGAATTAACTGGCGTGGTTATGCAGATTTATCCAAATTGAAGGAGTTTTAACAATATGCTTGAATTCTGTAGTGTGACAATGAGTTATGCATTTGTGCATTTTCTTGTCGCTTCAGCACTGCGGCTCTTTGAGTCTGTTTTGCATTGCTATTTTTCTTGAATGAAGACAGAAAGACCCTGCAATAAAATATCTGTCATGGCCAATTCTTTTCTATACTTCGCTTTATTATGCCCCAAAAATACTTTTATAAAGACTGGTGCTGATTTCACAGAGCTGGGGACTTGCTGGACACCTATAGTTTGTGCATCTCTACAAAGTATGATCTTGTTTCTTAAGTTAAACTGGGTCTGTGATTGATATTCCTCATTAACAAGCTATTATTCTAAACAGATCATCTCTCTTGTACTTGCTGCTTGTTTGCAGCTGAAGGGACATCCCATGTGCCATTTTAACAGGCATCTGTAAGTCTCACATATTCTCAAACAAAGCCGTGATGCAGCATGATGGAATGACATTAAAAAGCGAGTTTCCATTTCACCTCTGCGGCAAACCTATTCACTTCAGAATGCTCCTCATGGACGTGGAGCAGCATGGAATGTGACAGGCAAACCTGAAGCAACAGCAAAACACAACTTCCACGATAAATGTAGAACTGCAAACCGCGGGGATATAGTGCCAAATTGTGGTTTATGTTACATTCTGACAGAACCCTGTGAGGCAGGATAATATTTCCAAGCATTAGCAACAGTCAATTCCTATGTGAGGAATTAAAAGTTACATTGAGAAATTGTTTGCATCTGTGTAATATTCTCTATATTAATATGACATTTTGTCCTTTAAATATAGCATGGCAGAATTTTCACTTTAAAGTTCAGCTAATTTTTCAACATATGAACTGTGTGTTTCAACATGAACTATGTTGTCATCTGTGTTATTAGACATAAACAATTAAAACCAACTGTAAAAACTGTAATTCATTTCAAACAACCTTACAAGCACTTTTTTAAACTGCTAATGACATAATTTAATGGCCAAGGAATTATAAGGTATTATACATAGTTTTAAACTTTGGGGACCAGTTTTGGAACTGCAAATGGTTCTTCACTTACATGATCGTGATAGGCAGAAGAAATAGCCTTACAACTTTATAGTTAATGACAGCTTGTCTATTTGATTTGAAGGTATGTCTAGTTAGCTCAGAGAATAATCTTCGTTAATGACATAGACAAAGGGTTGAGTGAACCCTCAGCAAATTTACAGATGACACCAAGCTGAGTGGTGCATTTGACCCCTGAAAGACAGGATACCATCCAGAGGGACCTGGACAAGCTTGAGAAATGGTCCCTTGAGTTTTAACAAGACCAGATGTAAGGTGCTGCACCTGGTCTGGGGAAACACTTGGTCTCAACGTGGGCTGGGGGATGAACAGAGAGAGAGCAGCCCTTCTGAGAGGGACTGGGGCGTGCTGGTGGGTGAGAGCAGCCCTTCTGACAGGGACTGGGGTGTGCTGGTGGGTGAGAGCAGCCCTTCTAACAGGGACTGGGGTGTGCTGGTGGGTGAGAGCAGCCCTTCTAACAGGGACTGGGGTGTGCTGGTGGGTGAGAGCAGCCCTTCTAACAGGGACTGGGGTGTGCTGGTGGGTGAGAGCAGCCCTTCTGANAATGCAATGTGGCCAGCAGGTGAAGGCAGGGGATTCTGCCCCTCTACTCTGCCCTCATGAGACCCCCCTGCAGGGCTGTGTCCAGCTCTGGGGTCCCCAGCACAGGAGGGACATGGACCTGCTGTAGCAAGTCCACAGGAGGGACACCAAGATCCTTAGAGGGATGAAGCATCTCTCAGACAAGGAAAAGCTGGGGGAACTGGGTTTGTTTAGCCTGGAGAAGAGAAGGCTTCGAGGTGGCCTAATTGCCACCTTTCAATACCTGAAGGGGCCTACAAGAAAAATGGAGAGAGACTTTTTACAACAGCCTGTAGTGACAGGAGGGGGGATAGGTTCAAACTAAAAGAGAGCAGGTTTAGATTAGACATTAGGAGGACGTTCTTTGCTGTAGGGGTGGTGAGGCGCTGGAACCAGCTGCCCAGAGAAGTTTTGAATTCCCCATCCCTAGAAGTGTTCAAGGCCAGGTGGGATGGAACTCTGAGCAACCTGGTCTAGTGGAAGGTCATGGCATGGGGGCTGGAACAAGGAGGTCTTTATGGTCCCTTCCAACCCAGGAATTCTATGATTCTATGAGCAAAGTATTAAAATACACTAGCTGAATAACTGAAATAGACAGTGCTAAGGTAATTGTAAGAGAGGAAGAAAAATTCCCGAGAAAAGTAAATTTGGAGAAGATTAGGTACTACTGTGGGAGCAGTGAGTTATATGGCTCAATAGTAAAGGAAGGGTGGACTCTGGAAGACAAAATTTGTAAAGATCCCTTTCCATTTAGGAATGCCTTATGAGGAAAGAGGAAGAGGAAGAAGACAGACCAAGAGACATTCCTCAAAAGCTACAAAGATCAAGGGAGATAGACAAGGAGAAGAAGAAGGAAAGCAGATAAATAAGGTTCAACAGCCATTTAAACAAGACACATTAGGGAATAGATAAGTGCACAGTGGTAAGCATTTGGAACAGGAAGACCTGCAAAGTTTTGAAAACATGAGTGAGAAAAGTGAGAAAGCATTAAACTGATAATGAGGGAATGAGTTTTGAAAACAAGATGGATAACAGCTTTGGAATTTGGTGCAGAAATAGGAAGCAGCAGACAGAAAACAGGAGCAAACCAAGCAGCTTTCTGAGGTAACAGTAGCACATTTGCAAGACAACTGGAAACATGTATTAAACATAGTGCAGAGAGTGACTTGTAAAGTGCAAATGTGGCAGCTGAAACTCTGATAAGGTAACAAAATGGTATTGATGAAGAGCTAACAAGCAAAGAAGGGATAATATTTGATTCTCATCTTGAAGGATTCTATTTCAGTCGGGAAAATAAAGAGTCATGAGGGTCATGAAGTGAGATAGGCTAAAAGCCAGCACCCACAGAGAGTAGGAGATAAAACCAAGTAGATTATAGAAGACCATTTGTGTTCCTTACTGGTAGAAAGGACAGGTTTTTTAATCCAGCGAATGCCTTGCCTATGCTAAGCAGTAATACTATTCTCCTGTGTCTTGTGGCTATTTTGACAAGTTTAAAAGTTTGTTTTAAAATTGCTGCTATTTAAATTACTATTTTAAATGATGGCATATTCTGGCTTTGTCTTTAGGTGACTTGAACTCTCTCAGACTGAGGTAAGTACAATGTTTATCATAAAATTCATTTTTTTACTGATTTTTTGTATGAATCCTTTATGAGTTGTTTCATGACTTCCTACAGCACTGATTGCAATGAAAACGGTATCTACACTATAACTACCTTTACTGCAGAACAAAAAAGAGGGTTAAAATTTTAAATTCTTCATTCCAATAAATATTACATGGCAGAATGTATTTCTAAGTATTCAGATGCTATTTTCAGTTGTAGGTTATATATTCCAAATTACATAATTTTAATATAATTAAACATAACTTTAATTAACGTAATTTTTAATTCCTGTAATTAATGCTGCTTCAGAGGTTTAACAGACAAATGTTGTGGTATTCCTAGTTAGTATCATAATATTGCTTTCACTGTAAAATAAATACTTCAGAAAATATTTGGCCTTGGTGCAGACAGGTCCTAATCCAGTGTTGTGTTGGTCCTAAAATGAGGTTAGATTTGCTTAGACCAGATCTTATTTTGGTCTGTTGATATTAATGTTTTTATGAAGTGAAATGCACAAGAACCAGAAATACTAAGCAAGGATGCCAGAATTTCAGCAACCTCCAGTGGGTGCAGTGGTCTCCAGAATGATATCATGGTAGTGAGTGTATCATAAACACCTAGTTAGCTCATCTAAACTGACACTGCAAGAGACCAGCATATTATATAGCATGAAGCCAAGGGAAAGATGTATTAAAGGATCAAGTTTAGATAAAAATACTGACTTTACTAAAGAGATATTTGCAACATTGCCAAACTCAAATACTCAGAATGACTGTTTTGAATTTGACTTGAAATTCACACTGTATCTCTAGGTATGCTTTTACTTTTATGAGTCAGTGGTTTGGGGTTTTTGGGGTTTTTTTTTTGATTTTCAGATTAGTAAGAACAGGACATACTTTAATTTTTTTCTGCACAACTTTAAAACTTCATTTAAAAAGACAAGGTTCTTCTAGAACCTTAAGAATCTCAGAGTAAGGACTTCAGGTAAATAGTGAAATGATGAAACTTTCCTTAAAATCTTAAAGCCTGCAGTATCATTTGTGACAGACACTGTTTTCCACACATACATTCCACTTTTTAAAGTATGATAATACCAACTTCAAGGCTGGCAGTAAAAGTCCTGCAAGCAGGGACATGCTGTATCAAAGAAAACAAATAACCTCTGAACACAGCTAAGGATAAAATTAGTGTGGGGAATGGAAGTCAAAGGAATCTTTTTCATGCTTGATGGCTTGATTGGACAGTCAAGGCAACATGTAATATGATATATTGTTATGCCTGGGATTAACTCTATTTTCCTTTCATTTTACTGTCTCTTCAAATTAAACCTCTGCAACTTCACTTTTTCATGTCACTTGTTCTAGTTAAGCCCAAACAGAAGAGACTTAATCTAATTGACACATATGCTAAGAGCACACAGTGAAAAAACCTGGATGGTCAGTATTAATACTGCTGCTTTACAAACCGTCCTTCTCTGAGCCTTACTAGATCCCACAGAAATCTCTGTAAATGGTTCTGGTTTATGAAGTGTTTAGAAATCACATTACAGAAATTGCCAAGAGGGTAGGATGTACTCGACATTTAGTTGTCATTTTTGGTAAATTTCTATTCTATCACAGTGCCCACAATTCTACCAGGGTGTAATGTAACCACAAGGAAACGCACAGAGGCATGCAATGAGCTTTTGATGGTGGGGATTTTTTTGTATTGAGCTTTTTTGTCATGTGAATATTTGAAAAGCACATTGAGCTCATTATAAGCTTTGTTAAACATGTTTTAGTCCAAGCAGAAAAATCTGAAGATACCTGATCTTGTTAAATAACATAACCAGGGTGTGGAGGGGGGAAGGTGCGGAGTGGGTGTGGATGAGAGCTTTTGGCAATGGAGCAGAACCAGGAAAGCCCAAGAATATTGCAAGTTTTTACCACCAGATACAATACCCAGCTTCACCAGCCACAGGAACCTAGAGGACCAGAGAATGAACACTTCCTCACCTCCCCCTCCCCTCGGTGGGGAGTTACTGCCAGGCAGAATGTGTCCCACCCACTAAAAGCCAAGGGCATGTAAAGATGCAGAATTTCTCCAGGATCCCTTCAGTGTAAGGTCTTGCAAGCAGAACTTGAGGCTGCTGGGACCAAATCATGGGCTGTTGCTACTGTGAGGAGGAGGACAAGGGATGACATATCTACTACATTTATATTATTCAAAATTAAACAAGGGGGAAAATACAAAGTTCATTCAGAGATCCTTTTTTCAGGAGGGACACAAAAAGAACTATTGCTTTCTGTCTCTTCTTTGAAGGAAAAGTGCTACTAGTGCTACTAGAGGATCCCAAAGAAGCAGTTCTGGAGAGTATGTGTCTTTAACTCGTGACAAAAAGCACCAAGGTTGTGATTAACAGAAAGGTAGCAGCATTTAATATTATGTCAATGATTTTAACCAAAGAAATCCTTACTGCAGGCCATCCACTTTGAAAAGAGACAGAAAGATCAGCCCTGTAAGAGCTTAATAGTCAGGTAACAGCTTCAGAAAACACCTTTTAATTCTTTCCTGTTCTTGGTGGTCGTGAGGGCAGAAGCACGCTGACTGCTGGTGTGTCCAACACTGTTGTAACTGTTTAATGGGGAAATAAAACACTTTACTTTCCAGGAAAGCCAGTGTATTTCACAAGAGTATATCTATATTTCAAAGTCCTTGCCAGACAGGAACATTTGTATGAATGATGATAGTCAAAGTGAAAAACTGAATGCAACCTGTACTTGGATTTTTAATGCATTTTTTTTTTAATGAAAAGAAAGAATTTTTTCTGCTTCATCATCTGCATAGTCAAAATCTGGAATTTATTAAGGCATTAAATATGAACTGGGGGGATTTTGTTCAGCATTTTTTCTACTATTTCCATTACTCTTCAAAATAAAAGGCATCCTAAGATTGTACAAAATTGAAATTCATATATTAAAGACTGATTTTCCTGTATGGAATAAGGAGACTATTATTTAGCATGGGAGGGGGGAAAAAGAAGCAACTAATAAGGATTTTCTTAATTTCATGTATATTTATAAAACATGGTAAAAGTACTCTAAATGAACTACAAAACTTGTCCTGTTTATTAAAGATAAGGTCCTACATTTAAGAACCACATATTAAGAGGCAGATATTCAGTTTTATTTCTGCAAGAGATGGTCCAGTTATTTCTGATTAGTTGCTGAGACATTTTAGAAACTATCAGATATATTTATCTACATTTGCTTGGCTGACTTTCAAGGAGGGGATCAAGAAAGGAAATGGAGAGCACCAGTGATAAATATTCCCAGGAATATTCTGAAGCTGGCAAACTCTCAAAATCATGTTTCACTGAGATTCAGATGAACTGCATATTATGTACAGTCTTTGGAAAATGAACTAAATGAATGCATTCTGTGCTGTGGTTTCTGAGTTTAAGAAGAAATGTGTACTGAATCTGCTGTGCTCTCTGTAGCTATTTGCCAGTAAGAAGTCATAGCATAAGATGACTCCAAAAATTTTGTGGAACTAAAAGCCATAATTCTGGAAGTATGAAGAGCACTCTGTATCACCTGAGCATGCTGATCTTGTTGAAATAGGCTGGCTCAGTGATGGCTACTTGCAAAATTCTGTTTTTTCTTAGCTTATAGCTAAGTTTTTGAAAGTTTGTGTTTCTCCATATACTTCTCCCTTATTTCAGAGAAATTACCTCTTCACCTAACCTCTACAGAAATGTTCTTATGGCATGAGTAATTACTAATTTGTTGCTATATGCCCACTGAGTGAACAGAAAAGTACTAGGCAGTAATTCCTGTTGCACTTACTGCATGGCAGATGAATTGTTTTCAACTGGAATGACTATTAGTTGACAACAGAATGGCATCTACAGAAAAATATTAGGTGAAATTGATATTAAGTAGAAAGACATCTATTTTATCTATATTGGAGCAGCATTATTTTAGTCCCAATAATATCTGTAAAATAATCTTTAACATAGCCAAAGTGATATGAGGGTGATACAGAGCTATGTTGTGGGAACTATGGACACTGATATACACTTTATGAGGTTGAACTAGCCAAGACTTTCTGGTCAAGACTTTCTTCTAGTGTGATTCCTCCACTTTCAAAATCTGAAGGAAAAGGAAGTATCATACTGTTTGAAACTTGCTTCATCTGTATTTTATGTGTGATTTATAACACCAGATCCATTTAAAGGAGGTGGTATCTTAGATGATATGTTGCACTTAATTTTTAATTAGCAATAGTTCATATATAAATGATCTTCTTTGCTGCTACAGGAAGTTATTTATCCAAACTAAAATTATAAAACTGAAAAATCAGGAATTACATGAACTAGTAAGTCACACTTTCTATGTTGCTATTCAGCAAAAACAAACATTTAAAACGGCTTATTAAGACAGGCATATTTCATTACTGAGCTGTCAGTATTGGAATGATTATGTTTGAAAAAATAGTCACCCCCACTGGTTTTACTTTCCTGCAAATTTACAGTGCTCTTGAGAAGCACCCAGAAGCTAAAGCAGTGGCATGTCAGTAGGCCACTGCTTGTTTAGGATGTTGCAGGTAGGCACGTGTGAGAGAACAACAGCAGAACAGATGAGCATGCCATAAACAGATAGAGAGAAAGCAGACATGTCATTGGCAAAATGCAGCTCACAACATAAGGAAAGACCAGAAGACTGGTCACTCGTGAGGGAGATAAACTGCATTCATTTTTATGAGATTTGACTGTTGACTTTTCTTTGTGTAAAAAAACCCCAGCCAATACTGCAAATATTACCTATGGAAACTGTTGGATTGTGAAGTGCATTAGAATCACAAAAAAACCCCCATAAAACGCCTCTTTTTTGATGTGTGGAAAATGACATTCTATGGTTTTTTTCCTGTGGGATCCTCATGAAGAGTCAAAAAATCTATGCATATCCGGCATGCACAAAAGGATCTCTGCATGTTTTGCCAGCATGCACTGTGTCTTCAGCCCCCTCTTAAATCTATCAGGAGCTTGAATGCATATCTTGGTCTGGGCTCTCTGAAGTCAAATTATGCCCCTGTTTCCATCTGGGATTTCACCAGGAAGTGCTTCAAGTACCAAACTGTAGGCTGGTACCATGAGATTTGCAGACCTGAGAAATTCAGATAAGCCCATACAAACTTTGAACCTCCAAACCTTTTGAAGATTGCCTGTCATGAAGTGTAACTCCACTGCTGTCTGCAGACAACACTGAAGCATGAATGGAAACAGACCTCTGTTTCAAAAAGCTCCTGTGGGTGGCTTAAGGGCAAAAGGATAAATAAAATCATACATGGAAATATAATGCCTTTCAGAGAACCACTCTGTCTCTTTGCATACTTGAGTATTACTCTGCACCCATGATGGTAACAAAAGCCCATGAAATCAGTTTATTTCCTGCTTGCTCCTGCAGTTTCATTGTGGTTGATCCAACGCAGTGATGTGTTCTTTAAACATTCATTTCTCTATTTATACAGTCAAGCTGTTGTTGTTTACCATATTCCCATTAAGCTGGTCAAGGGTGTATATTTGAGAGAAAATCCAGCAGTAGCCAGAAGCTGTTGCAGTAGAAAGAAGACTAAACAACCAACAGGCATTGACAGGGATGCAGAGTAGAGCAGAGCCTGGCCCATGAGCCCATCCCAATATTTCTGTGTCTGTGACTAAAGTCATAATGTATCATGAGACCTGCGTCAAGCATTAGGTCACCACCCTGTTTTTCACAACAACAAATAGCAGATAATACGGAGAAGTATGCAAGGATTGGGAAAGTTGAGGGTGGTGCTTCTTCTTGAAAACATTCCCAGATTCTAACAGTCTTTGAACAAGTTGTTTCCCAAACTAGATGTGGCATGGACATTATATAGACATGTTTAATGTTCCTGTAGACTTTCTTCACACACTGTAGGTTCAGAAGCCTATTTCTAGGAGACAAAACCATACAGCAATTAATTCTGCAAAATCTCAAATTGCCCACACTTATACATCATCTACAACTATATATTTTTCAGAGGAAAAAAAGAGTTATTATATTTTTTCATAAACTCCTTAAATTTTTTTGCTGCCTTTCATGTTATAAAGAAAGGGGTGATCATTATCAGTGTTTCCCATAAATGTCATGATTATACTGACCCAAAATGGAAGAGAAGATTTTATGTAGGCCTAAACAGCCTTCCAATACCTCAGATGAAGACAATGGACATATGTTGAAATAAGAAGTTGTTAGATGAGTTAAAAAGAAAAGCTTTTACACCATGAGGACAGTGCAGCAATGTAAGAGGTTGCCCAGAAAAGGGCAGTTAACATCTTTGGAGGTTTTTCAGATCCAATTGGATAAACCCCAGAGGCCACCCTATTAAAAAATAGGTGGTTGGACCAGAGTCCTCCTGAGATCTTTCCCAAACTGAGTTTTCCTATGATCTTATGTTGTATCCCCTGCCAGATTTCTCTTTTCCAAAGAGAAAAGTTCTCCCTCATACAGAAACCATTTACTACCACTGAATATTTTTGTTACACTTCTACCTTTTATTGTGTCCTTTTTGATAAAGGGCAACCAGAACTGCATGTGCCTTACAGAAGAGTGTGCACTGGAGGTGTTCAAAGCTTTGTTCCTTAATCCCTCAGTAGTATCTTTGTCCTGGTTTGTTTGCCTTTTGGACTGAACCTAGGTATGCAGTAGATATTTATTATACAATAATCCAACAGCTGTGGGTAGATGAATACCCATCAAATGGTCACAGCAAATTTACAACCCATCATTTTGTATATACAATTAAGTCTGGTTCTACTCATTGACCCAGATTTTCATCTATTGTTTAATGTCTAATATTGTTAACTCCTCTTGCAGTGCTTTCAGTCAGGATAACTTTGAACCAATCTGATTTTTTTTTTTTTGCATCATATGAAAGTTTCATTACAGAATAAACAGTTATGCAAATTATATATTTCTTTCATATTATGTTTTTGCCTATTCTCAAGGCACCTTAAAATCTGTTCAAGAATGAAAACTCACTGTCATAGGAGAATTAAGATGGAAAGTTCCATTACTGTTGTCCATGTTTTTCTTCTTTTATTATTTTTTCCATTGGTATTGTTTTAGACTTAATTTTCTTGTTCTTCTAGTTGGACATGGCTTCCATTTCTAAATTATTGGTGTATTATTCTTCTTTACTCTGCTGCTTAGCCTTGACGTTGTTGTTTCATTCTTTCAATGTTATTTGGCTTGATAGAACGTTTATTCAAAGTCTGTGTTGCCATGTCTCTGTAACTTTTGGCTATTCCTAATAAATTTCCATTAATAAAGCTTCTAGGGCATAATTAATAATTATATATTAGACCAATTCACACATGTCTCAGGAGGCACTCAAGAGTTGCTTCTCCTTTTGAGTATTCCTTAATTTGCTCTTCATAGAAGAAATCAATTATGGCATGCAAAACCACAGCCTTTGTGTGTGGTTTCATGACATCTACTTAACCCGCACAACAGACTGAATCCCCTCTTCAGCTCTCACAGTCTCTCCACTTCTGTGGCTTTGTAGCAAGTTGTACATACTTATTATGGGACCTCTGATGGGTTGTGAAGGGAAGGGTTGCACGATTTAAGCTACTGGGGAAAACTCTGCTTTTCAAAAGGGAGGATTTTCCATGTCAGGAGTTCTTGCATCATTTTTATCCTTCAGTGGTTCCTGGTGCCCTCTTAATGTGGCATTCCTTCATTAAAGGTTTATGTTTAAGGCTGGTAATGTAATATGGCAAGCAATCTGTAAACAGTTCATTTCTGCATTATCATTGCTTTTATTGTTTTGATAAGTGTAAGGCTGACATTTCGGTTTGCTTTTTCCTGACTGAGGCTCTGAAACCATTCAGCTCTTTCAGAGGCCAGAATGTTGACACCAAAATGGAAGCCCCAAAGCCAGAAAGCCTCAAGAGAAAAACGCTAATCAGTAGGGAAAGGGGAAAAAACACTTCTTAAGTTTCATTTACATAAATTACGTCTTTGCCCAGAAAGCCTTTTCCAAGGTTTTCAGTTATGTGTTTGTAATGTCTTTGCATTCTGGTTATGGAAAAACAGAGTCATTGCTGGATATGCAGGTACAAATGATGTTCATGGAATGGGGGAAAAATGTAGAAGAGAGATCATCAGGCACTAGTGTATTCACAGTACAGAAATGTAGAATATTAACTATCATTTTGTCCTGAACTGTAAAAACTATCCAGATGAAAAGATGAAAAGAATTACCATAGCCAGATGTCTTGGATTCCAAACCACAAGTAAAGAAGTATTCACCTACCAAGCAAAGTTTGAGACCATGAGCAAATCTTCAAACGATGCGAAGTTTGTTAGATCAGAACCTGCTAAGTGTTGCAGTGCTGCTTTACTTGCATCTATGGACTAGGTATTATGGATCAGATACCTTTTATGAATAGTCTTTCCAGCCACTTTTATGGAGACCTTACTGAAAATGTGTAACCCAATAAGGACCTGTGAAAGGGGAAGGTCATCTGGTTCCTATTAGTGACTGAGGCCCCCTCTGTGTTAAAGCCCAAAGGTGTTAAGGCAAGAAAAGATACTCAAGACTTTTAGATTTTGGTACACTGTTACCAAAGGAGAGAAGTTAGTGAAACATGCTCTTAGGTTCAGGCCTGTCTAACAGTCGGCTTCACTGAATGCTGAGGCAGTAGATGTGAGCCAGTTACATAGAGGTTGGAAAGAGAGTTAAGGGACATTTGCCCCTCCATGGAAAAAGGGCCTTTGCCTAGGAATTATTTTTGCTCCATCCTCAGTCTGCAATGGAAGTGATTTGGGGTGCTGACTGAAAGGATTGGAGAGGCAAAAATACTGTTGTAGATGGCAGTGGAGGAAAAACATGAAGAGATCCCTGTGCTAGGAATGAATAAGATATCATTTTTAAGAAAAGGATAAAGCACTTGGCAGACACATCTGCATGTGGTTAGCTGATCCTGAAAGAGAAACCTGTCTGTTTCCTATACTGTCAGCTACTTCTTCAAAACAAACTTATCCTTTAGAGTTGAGAAGCAGAGATAGAAGGTTATCATGAGACAACCACTGCACATCTGGTAACCACAGGTCATGAGGGAACACTGCCAGCCAAGTGTGCTGGCACTCGTGCTGCCAAGACTGTCAGCAGCATTCTATCCATTCACATCCTTGCACTTGTGCTAGGGTCAATCTCCACAACATATTCTTCTGAACTATTCACTTACTGCCCATGTTGTGTCAATTTAAATAGGTTTAGCATTTTTTCTAATAATTGTCAACCATCTTGGAAGTTTGCTATTGATCTCATTTGGCTATGGTGCACAACTAAACTGTTAGTTCAGGCTTCCTAGTTTTGTTTTTTCGGTTTGTTTTTTTTTAGTTTTAACTTTTGATTTATCAAGAGAGGTAATTTAAAACAGGATAGCTTTTATTTCTGATTATGTTTTCACGTCTTTTCCTTCTCCAGATTTAGTGAGGTTGCACAGGTGATCCTGTGGGCCTGTCAATGAGCTTGTCACTGTAAATATTTTCATTAAATCCAGGCTGTTTTAACCGAGTCTGTCTATCAGGCACTTCTGCCTTCTAACTTTACTTCTGTTGGGAAGTATAACAATTGATCCAGTTCCTACTAATCATCTAAGCCCAGATCACACTTTGAAGTGAATGGCATGACATCCATTGTTTGGTGGGAATAGACTCAAGCAAAATTACTTTTTACAGAAGAACACAATTTTATATTTTAAGTTTTGGAGTGGCAGACCTCATGATTGCTAACATTCCCAAATTCTTCAGAAAATCCTCCAATTACAGGACAGTAAAAAAGTGTCTGGGTGAATTTCAGTAATGTTGCAATATGGAGGACAGTGAGACATCTAATTTGCCAGCCATTAATCCATTCAGCAGTTTATTACAGGTCAGCTTATGGATACCTGAGCCCACGTTCACAGTAAACTTCAGGCTACATTTAATGTAGGAGGTAGGCCTGGCATAAAGATGAGGGATCCAGTGTGCCAAAAGAATATAACATAGCCATCTAAGGTTGGCTGTATTTGTCTGGGACCTTGCCCTTTTGTGTGCCTCCAGGATGTAAAGAAGTGCTTGTAGGCACTTGATGTCTGATGGACAGATATCCTTCTGGAGGATCCTTATGCAAAGTATTAATAACTGCATTACAAAAGGATCAAACTCTACTGAAAGATAACTGGAATTTCTTTCTCTTTTTTATAGCATGAAGCTCTAACCTGGTATACACAGTTTTCTCTCAAAGTGTGAGACCTGCCGCCCTCTCATGATGGGCACCAGGTCTGCTCAGTCACCCTCTCTCTCTGGCATGTGAATGTAGAACTGATGCCTTCACAATGACTTATCTACAAAGTGGGGACTTCTCCCCTCCCACCCCACCCCGGTGCATTGTATAGCCTGATGTTTATAGTCTTGTGGTTAAAGAGCTTCCTGGGAAATTGGGGTTTGCCTTCCTGCCTGACAGGAAGATATTGCACTTCAGCTTCCTAATTACCACTCTTCTACTGTGTGAAAAAGGGAGGGGGAGAATAAATCTCTGTAGTCTCTTTTAGAAAGGCAGGAAAAACAAGAGAGTTCTTGAGAGCACTGCCTGAGCAACCTTCAGGTGACCGTGGCAGACACACTGGGGAGAACACACTCCAGCCACTGAGTACATTTAGGATGCTGTGGTGGTGTCTGCCACTCTGAGCTTTACTTTAAGGTCACAGTGTGGTGCTCATGAAATTAAGGTAGATGATATATCAACTTGATTAGATAGATTGAAGATGAAGTTTGACTCTTGTACCAGCTTTATTTCTGATATTTCAGATGCTTGTGATTTTTTTTTCCTAGCTCCTAGTACTAACATTCATCTGAAGTAAGGAATGGCTAAGAGATGTATTTTAAAGGAAATATGTATGTAAAATATATGTAAAATAGATGTATTTTAATAAATGGAGGTAAGTGGATCAGTCTTGTAATGGAATGAGATCTCTCTTGGATACCTCCTTTGAATTTTACTTGTGTACTACTCAGTTTCTCATAGCATGAGTCTTCCCAAGATATTTAGCAAAGGTAGGAGAGAAAGGTTTTGGGCCTCTTACTGATATGATGTTGAAATTATTTTCTTTTCTCCTGTAAACCAATATGCATTTGCAGGTCGAGGAAACTGGTGGAACTGAACAGCTTTACATTCCACCCACTTTTGCTGAGGCTGGGAACAGCTGGCTCAAGATCTTTGTTCATCATTTAATTTGGGGCACTACAAAAAGGAAAACTTCACACAGACACAGGCTTTCCAGACCTCCCTCATAACATGGAATTTTCTCTGTTGTGCCTTCAAACCCTATGTCCTGTATAAAAAGCACACAGGAGATAATTTTTTCCATATTTTCCTTGTTTGTCTCCTATCTGTTCTTTCCCAGGCTGCAGCTCTGAGAACATAAGCATTCACAGTGATGGAGAGAGGGAGAGGGGTTTTTAGCATTCTTATTTTATTACTTAAAACCTAGCATCCTTATGCATCTACTTTACATGTTTCTCCCTATCTGTACATTACAATTCAAATGTGAAGGGAGACATTAAAAAAAAAAAGAAAAAAGAAAGAGGACTTCTTCTATAACCAGTAAAATTTTCCATCAGCCTCTCAGGCCTCTTGTAACTTTAGCAAAGACTTTGCTAGTGATTCACTGCTGGAGTTTTTTAAAAAACTCTGCTCTGATGTAAACAGTTATCTGAGGGACAGAAAGTCCCAGGTGTCTTCTTTCTTTGAGATGTTGCATTGAAGTAAGACCTCAGTTGCTCTTTTGCTCTTATGGTATCAGGATTTTTGGTCCAAGGGAGAAGTGCATGTCATGAACTAGAGCATGAATTTTCATGCTTATCATTTCTTGCTTCCTTAAGAAGCTAAGATAGTTCAGTGTATTATATAAACTGGGACTGGGTGGAGTAAGTAGGAACATCTGCATGTCTTATGTTATGACTCCCCTAGCAGTCATCTGTAGTGCTGTATGGTTCCAGAAAGTCTCTCAAGCATATAGATGGTGGCGTTCCAACAAGCTGGAACCGCTGGCTGCGGCTGATGTTTCAGCAAGTTACTTTTCCTGCAGCTGTCTTCATCTGTTGCGAGATTTAGGGAAGAATATCCTTAGATTTTGTATGCTGAAGGAGGGGCAGCATTCCAAATGATTAAAAAAAAAATAAAAGTAAAGAAAAATACAGAAATGAAAAAAGGAGAGAAGAATACCAAGAGAAGTCTAAGACTGTGAAGGTGTAAGGAAGTTCTAGAAGAGTTTATGTCAGTGGTTCCTTTTAAGTACAAGGTAGGATGAGCTCCTCCAGTTCAGTCACTGTGATAAAATTCACTACTGTTGAGAATGGATTTAAATGATCATGCAATCCCAGTAATTATCCCTCATTTTTACAGATAAATCCATAGTGATATTATTGATGAACAAAATACAAGTATTTAAAGCAAAATTGTGCTATCACCTTTCCTCAGAACGATGAACTTCTATTGTAATAGTTAACTTTAACTCAATTTCTTTTCTGTGTGTGTAATTTTAGTTTATATGCCATGAAAATACATTGCCTCATAAGATGAAATAGGTCACAAGTTCTAGCAACTACAATACCAGCTGTCGATTTGCTTAGTTTATGGTTACTTTGTCAGTAGATTTATCTGGTCAGATAAGAAGTTTCTAACTGCACAATCCTATTTTGTTTGGAAAACTGAACACAATAATAAAGAGGTGTTAGAGAGAGGGTTTGCAAGTGAAATTGCACATCTCAGCATCCTATAGCTGCCATTTCCCCTACTGCAGTTCTCACCATACTCTCTTTGCCACCCTGGCTCAGCCCAGTGAATGGTATTTCCCCTCCCTGTTGTCCCTCTGCTTCTTCATTCTCTCAGATCTACCATAACTGAATAATATTTCATTCTGAACTGAGCTGTCAAGAACATTATTGCTAGTCCATAAATGAAAGTTGAATTAGTTTGATTTAAATTAAGATCCTTGGGGTTTTATTGGCTTTAATTGATTTGTGGGACAAGGTGATTTGTCTGTTCGATTGTACCTTTACTGGCAATGAGCTGTCTTCCTCCTTTCATCATTTAATGCATAATGAAGAGAAAAGAAAGAACATTCCGTATTTCTACTTGTCAGGTTGCAATCAGCTGTGAAGGTACATGGGCTGTTCAAGAGAAATGCCTTTTACTCAGAGATGTTGCATGCTGATAAAGATAAGAAATGCTGCAAAGTAAAAAGAATCCCTAAGCAACAAGCCCTAAAGTCAGAACAGAGATTTACAAAGAGATTTAGATTTAGAAACTGATATCAATGTGTGTCTAGAAGATGGGGATAGTCATGAGGTAAAATTTTCTGGGTTTTCCATTCCCAGTAGTATTCCCAATCACACTGAGTCCAGAGAACTGAAATTTGTCCTCTCTGTTAAGAGCATCATCACAATTAGAAATCATACTGTTAGTAAAAGTCGCTACAACTGTGAAAATCTGAGAAATAAGCCTGCTTGGTCCACATTTCTATTTATGAAGAAAGCTTTTCTAACAAGGAATATTGCATGTTAAACCAGTTGAAATTATTAAAAAAAAAAACAAAAAAACCCCAAGTATACTCATTCTACATAAATTTTGCTTTATAATTAAGTGCATTTTCTGCAAGTGGATTTTCCTTGCCAGAGAGAGTGAGAGCTGATAACTTACTAGGGGAAAATTAATCTGTAATGGCCAAGATTCACTCAAGATGTTGCTGTTATTACTTATGGTGCTGGTTATTACTTATAATAAATATAAATAATAAATATAAATATATAAATAATAAATATACTTGCATTCAGAACATGAGTTTGTAGTTCATACTTCTTAAGAGAAAAACCCTAACTTAAGCACAGCACAGGGCATCTCTCCCCGTTGTCTGTTATGTACTGGGGTTTGGAACCCACATTTCTTTGTGGTTTTAGCTGTCTTACAGTGCAGATCTGGGCATTAGCCCCAGAAGCTGTTTCTCACTCTCTGCTTGTGTTACTGTCCAGCAAAGCTGATGTGGGAATTAGATGCCTGAACTATTCTAGAAGTATGAACCCAAGCTGAATGCAATAGCAGCAGCTTTCTTGCTGAACTCGGCTGATCACTCCGTCTCAAAGGGTGACAGCTGTATCCATTAACCTTATGAAAGGTTTCCTAGAGACCACACGAAGCTACAGCATAAGTCATGCATTTGCTCTGCAATGCTCTGGTTCAAAGTGCAAGCAAATCGTTTGGGGTGTGGTATTCTTACAGTTCATTGCAACCTTTTTAATCACTGCTTCTTGCTTTGGATGAGACAAACTGCCAGAAAAGGTTCAGTTATAGGTCCTTCTCATTTCACAGTTAATTTCACACTGATATCCCCCAATAGCCACAAAGAGCTATTCTGACAGCTGGATATAGCTGGAGCATGGTGCTAGTCCAGCCAGAGCTCAGAAAGGAAAAATTCCCAGCAACTCAGTTAAGCTAAGTCTGCCCTGTGAACTTGCCTACAAAACTTCCAAAACTTTTCAGGTGCAAGAGAGCACACATCCCTTTCCCCAAATCAGGTATTTTATTCCTAATGGTAATTGAAAAAACCCTGCACCCTGATTTTGAAATCAATTGATTTTGTTCTCAGCTAAATCAACTTAATCCTTAAGTTCACAATATCCATTTCCTTAGGAAGCAGTGCTCTGCTCAGTGTTATCTTCCACTCCTTTACCAAGGCCTCCTCTATGGCATGAGTCCTGTCTGACAACTGTGAGGAAGATTCGGAGAAACTACTACACTAACTGCTATTTTAAGCATGTAATATTGGATCAGGGAGAGCATGGAGTAATGTTATCCTTTTCCTGATTCAATCAATAGACAAAGACTGCAACAGTGGCTTCAGATTTGTAGCACATGATGCTTCAGTCTGCAAAACCCACAGCTTCTGAACAGTAGTTGAGACTAAGGCATCTTTAATGACTACTGCAGAGGCTTCTGTGCTGTCTCCCCAAACTCCTTGTGTTATGAAAATAGATGAGGAGTCTTCTCCATGACTGTAAAATTATAATGGAATTATGTTAGTAGATATGTGTACACTGGGCCCATATCAAATACAAGAGTACCCCAAGAAGCTAATTTTTTCTGTAGTTTCTCTTCAGAGAGGTAGGTTTTGTCCCAATTACATTTTTCTCAGTGGGAAAGTAAAGCACTTTAAAAACATATTGACCAAGTTAGTCACACATAAAAGGACCTTGGAGTCAGAAATAAGAAGAAAAGCACTTCTAATTATAAATCAAAGGGACTCTACCAACTTCAGAGAAGCTGGAGAGAAAGCCAAGATGAGAGAAACTCCATGTTGTGGAGAAATTGTGCCCCGCAAAAGGATGCTGAGAGAATCCTATCTCATCTATTTCTCAAAAGTGGTCAGGAGAGGATGATGAGGTAATGATCCAAGTGTTTCTTGTTTTGTCCATGCCTATGAGTATCTTATTCTGTTTGAAGACTATTCTACTGGCCTGAACAAAATTTTGCTGCTTTATGGTTTTTGAAGGTGCACAAAATCTCTCTCTGTAGGCCTTGACTAAATGCCCCTTGAAAAAATAATTTCAAATTAAAGTGTCAACAAGATAGAAACTATTAAAAAGATAAGCTTAAACTGGTGGGCAGTTTCAACAGAGAATTCAAATGTGAAATTCTTCTCATGAAAATACTTTATGTTTGAAACAGTATTGGGATTATCAGAAAAAATGTGCTATAATCCATTTTCTGATCACTGAATGACTAACCAATTTTCTTAAGTAATCTGTGCTACACAGGAATCACAATGATTGTATAATTTTATTGTTTGTGTGTATGGTGGCTGATTTTCACTTTCATTAAATGTTCTTAAATGCAGGGAGGTGAACTTCCAGAAAGATACGTATGGAACAACAAGGAATTTGAAGTGTCTTAGGACATATGGAATTGTTTTACTATATTTTATTTTGATGTCTATTACTTTCCTTTTGGTCTACTCCCTCATAAATAAGTCCCTAATCAGTGATTTACTCTTCCTTAGCTATTTGCCTGAGAAAATTTCCAGTAGATGACATACTTTAAAATTTGGAAAAAACTTTGAAGGTTCTTGAACTAGTTTTAACTTTGTTCTTGTTATTTTTGCATATATGCATCTTTGTTTATGTGGCTCTCACTTAGCAGCATAATTGTTCCAAGCCAGTTTAACAAAGGGAAGCTCCTTTTAGTGTATGCATGATAAAGACAATTTGTATCCTTTCAGTTTTCTCCAGAAAGTTGATGCCAGTTGATGGTGGTTGAATATAATGATATCTGTCTCTGGGTAGATTGAACATCAAAATAAAGTAAAGTTGTGTGAACATCTGATTAACATATGGAAAGACTTTTTAAATAAGGCTTTCTTTTCAAGTGCTGAAAGTTTGACAGTCTTTTACTGTTTTATGATGCTGTGGTAGCAATTCCATGGTTATAGCTATAATCCACTTTCAGACTCAATTTTGAAAGCCCAAACCCTTCTGTATATCAGTTTTTAGAAACAAAAGTATTGAGCATGACATGTTTCACGTGTGGTCTTCAACAAGAGACAGAATATACTTATGGGACATAATCAGATGAGATACAGAGAAATGAGAAAGTTTGAATAGCCAACCATTTCTTCTTGTGAAAAAGTTTCCAAACCTATCATGGGCACACACCACTTTACATGCACGTATAGAACACTGGCTCAGATAACAAGGTAGTATGGCACTACTAAAAAAAAACATGGGAAAGGGTCATACTCCAGTGAAGTGCTACAGTTATATTCATAAAATTTTTAATACAGAATGTACAGAATATCCATCTTTAGGTTTTAGAATTAAGGTTCCAAGCTTTAAATATAAGTCCTCATTTTTTTTTCAGTCATACATTGTGGATTAAGTGAGCAAAATGATTTATAAAGCTTTGTTTTCTTGAGATGGTCAATTTAATCTGAACTTGGATGGTTCTGAAATACTTTTAGAAGCTTACTTACTGAACAGTGATGTCCAGTTGCCAAAATAATGGAAAAAAACTATTAAAGATATGACAGAAAAAAGTGTGAAAAAGAACAAAGTAAAGAAAGAAAAATTGTCATACATTAAAATACTCTATAGGAAGGATTTGAAATATGTCTCTAATTAGTCCTCTTTTGTGACAGCTAGATTATCTGTTTTTTTATAAAGCCGTTCAGTAACCCCACAGTTTTCCTCACTTTCCTTTCCCCAGCAGAATTTCTGGAACCAGAATTCCACTGCTAATTAAATAGAATAATAAGAATATTTCTTTTATCAGCTGCCTAACTGGTGGAATTGAGAAAGTCATGTGTATTCACCAATTATACATATTATTTACTGTCTGAAACATGTCTGGCACTGGGCCCACAGCGAGCTTGTCTGCGGAGGAGCAGCTCCAGTTTCTCCGCTGTGCAGTCGGTGGTGCCTCTCTCTGCTCTGTGACAAACCCTGTGCCTGCTGCCTTCCCTGGAGGCTGCAGCCCTGTTGTAACTGCCCTTCAGAACAGGTTTGCCCAGAGGTCAGCGCTGGTGTCACCCCCCAGTAGGACACTGGAGGATGTGAGTTTGTGGAACTGGGTCTTGCACACAAGAAAATCTTCCTCAGTCCACTCCTCCATTGAACACAGCACCAGATAAAAAAAGTAGATCTGTTTCATTATATGTTCTTGGTAAGAGGAATGTTAAGAACATGTTCTCCTCTTTCACGTACCCTACAAATAATTTTTTTTTCTCCCAGCGGCAGGAATACTCTTAAGAAACTGTTGAGTAAATTTTATTCTACATTTGTGGTTAAAAATAGCTGAGGACAAATGATATTAAGGATTGTGCTTTTAATGTTTTGAAGGTTGCTTGAAAAAGAAGTCCTTTCAGATGACTTGAAACAATTTTTTCATAGTATTCCATATAAAATGCTTAAGATGTGTTCTAAGTGGATATGTTCAGTGGTAATCTGTGAAATAAAAGAGCACATGAGGCAATCCCACAGGCCATGAGGATATCTTCCTCATTCCAGACAGGGAGCCCATAGGATACACAAGTTTGCACAAGGCTGTGGTATGTGCTCCCAATAAGCTTAGTACAGCTTCTGGTGGGGCTTGAAAGTTCCAGAGAGAAAATGTATCGATCTAAAAACATCTATTACTGTATGTAACCCTTGCCTTCAGCACAAAGAGGGCTCAGAGTTAATTGATTAGATCTCCCACACATGAGCCCAGTTTTGGGTAGGAGAGTACAACAGGTTTAAAATAGGAATGTAGGAAAAGGAAAGAAAGACAGCCAGGATAAAGGGAAATATGTGTATTAGACAGGGAATAAAGAGAAGCCAATGCACCTGAAACACACCACAGCTCTCAAGGGGTGCCCAGATGTTCAGCTGCACGTGGGTCCTGCATTTGGGTGGTTTGTGACAAATTTGCTCTTTCTATGAGAAAATTTCCTTTCCCTTATAAGAGTGAATAGAAACAAGCATTTGAGAGAACTTCACCTTGAGATTTTTTTAATCTGAAGACTGGGTTACAGAGCTCTAAGTGCATGCATGCCATCTAGGAGCGTTACAGGGAAGATGTACCTTCAGGGACTTCTGAATCAAGACCACAGGGGCTCACACAACAATGTGGATATTTTGAATAAGCATTTTGGGTTAGTTACCTACCACACCACCAAAGCTTTCCATTTGAGATAATATAAAAACCAGAAGCAAAAGTGACAAGGAAAGCATGTTAATGGAGACTCTGGCCAAGAGAAATGTTTTTGTTACTACAGGACTGGAGGAAGAGTTGGATAACAGCTTCCTGTCTGGCTTGCTGCCTAATTATTAGAGTAGAATAGAGGAGCAAGTTGAGCTTCACAGCAAAATACCTGGGAGGACATGGGGTCTGGTTGTTAATTGGGATGGAGCATAATTTACCAAGATTAAAAACATCATAGTAGTAAATGAAATATCTGCATAGAAACAGCCATTCTATTCTTCAAATATTTGTTTCAGATAAAGAGAAATGTGCATCGTAGAACAAAACATTACTGTGTGGTTTATCCACAGTCTACCACCAAATCTACAAGCATTTTGTAACAACTCTATAGGTATTTGTCCTCGTAATTATTGTTTATTTTCTTATTTGTATTTTCCTTTTTTTTCTTCTATTATTGTAAAAAAAAAAAAAAAAAGGTTTAAACTGTTAGAGATCAGGGATGGTTCTGCAAGATTTTTTAAACTTTAAGGGGTATTTAGCATTTAGACTCCCTCTGTACAGAACAATATCCTTCCTATTTTAGAGCCCATAGGACAAAGTGAATTGCCCTCTGGAATTACCTACATCACTTCAGAACAACTGAGGGGCCCAGATTACTTTTTAGAATAAATTGGAGAGAGCCAAAATGCAATTCATCCTGGATAAATCAATACTTGTTCTGTTCCAAGACAACAAATGTAATCTCCAACTCTGTAATAAACTCCACACAGGTGAAACACATGGCAGACTACATCCCCTCTGGATATTGTTGTGAGTCTCATGATACACTGAGGGTTTGTTGTTTTTTTTTTCAGTTAAGCCTCAAGGTACTTGTTGTAACTTTTCTACTTTTCTCTATATTGTCTCTTCCTGAACTGTTAAAGCAATAGGTAGAGTTTTCCAGTGTGTGTTTTATAGCCCAGCAAGGAGGAGAAGGGGAGTTCAGCCAGGGGAGGGATAAGACCAGACCCTTTCCTCAGGGCTGACTGACCAAAGTGCTCTTTCAGATTGTATATGAAAGGATAAAAAATGAAATTATGTTCTTTTCCCTTGTCAGCAAACAGCCAAAGTATCAGAAATGATAAGAGCTCTTTTATGTTATAATAGACACTTAATGAACTGTGTCCATACATTAAATGGAGTAATCACTTCAAAAGCAGTTCTTCATACTTCTATGATATTTTCAGGATGATTAGTGCAAGATTCATGTGGCACAAAAACTAATGACAGGTCTCAATTCTGCTTCAGAAACAAAAGACTTAACCTTGTGCTGTTTGAAAATTGCTAGGAACACAGAATTCTTACAGATGGATTTGGAAGGACTCACTCTTCTATTTGTTTACCATGGAAACTGTATTAACCTCACAGGTCCTATGGCAATCCTCCTTTAACCATGATATAAACCTCATTTTTTCAAAGAGATAAAAGAGCTCTTTCCTGGAATACATATCACATCATACTTATTGTTTCTTCTGCTTTGTCTTCTTCTGAAATGGTCAATTGCAACTGGTAGCATTATGTTGGTTAGCCAGTTTTCTTCCTTGCTTTTGCTGTCATCTTACTTCTGCTTCATTGCCTCTTATAAAATGATCAGAATATCCCCAAACTGTTTTCCCTTGCATGTGAGTTTCAGGACCTGACTATTTTGGCACACAGCTTTATGTTCTATTTGTAATCCAGACCAGGAGGGATGAGTATCAAGTCCCATTCTTTCTTCTAGCCCAGAATTGCTGCGTCACCTCTTCTCCAACCTCATCTACTCCTCTTACCTCTTAAGATTAGAATGGCCCCTTTTTTTTTGGATGTAGAGCCACTTGTTTAAAGAATGCCAGGCATTGTGTACCAAAACCTCAACTGTTCTATAATTTCCATGTTTCGTTCATGGGTTAAATACCAGAAAGAACCTGGTAGGGTATTACACAGCCTGTGGGTAAACGATAAGAAAGGCATGTTGTGGCTACGCAGAGCCATAAATACTCCGGGGTGTGAGGCAAAATGCTGGAAACTCCTCTTCCATTTGGCAAGCACAACCTGCATTCCATTGTGTTCATACACTAAACACTGAAAAAAAGGTAAAATAAAGAATTTCAGCAGGGATTGTAACTTGTTTGCTTAAGCTCATTCATATTTAAACTGTCACCTAAGAATTGCAGTAATATTAATAAGTATAGTCCATTCATTGGTTTATGTTTCCAGAATTCTACAAGGAATGTCTCAAACCCACATCAAGTTTTCATAAATGCTGTATGTTCATTTAGGTTAAAATGAATATATAAATGAATATATAACATCACACATTGCCAGACAACTTCCTGCTAGCTAATGAAGAGTCTTATTTGTTGTGTCCTCTATACAGATTAACGTGGAATTGGTGAATTAACTTCTCATGCTCACATTTGTGAGAGTAAGATGGGGAAAGCTGCAGAGCAACAGGAGAACATCACACTTGTAGCTGCATGAGATCTCCGTGTTCTTTCAGCAGCACCCAAATCTACTGTAAAAATTCAGACGAAAAAAGAAAGCTAACCAGCAAACAGAAATAATTTCAGAAGTCTGTGTTTATGTATACATAATTATGTGTGAGCATGCATATGCACATCAACATATATGATTCTGTATCCAGCTTATTAATATGGAAGTTGAATGAGTACTAGTTAACACAGAGTGTAATTCACAGTTATTTTGTTCTAGTTTGATCTTTTTCGTTAGATGTCAATCAGGTTTTGAAGCACACATCTAAGAAAAATGCCTAAGTCTCTGTGAAGGCTATAGATAACATTATTATGGCAACTCTAAAAATTATAATTTGATTTTCAAGCTTAGGTGTAGCTCTTGTAAGGTTAAAATCAAACTACAAAGTACAATTCTGACATTTATTCATTAATTTGATTTTTAAAAGCTACTGTACAGCCTGCATTTGTTCTTTTCATGTTATCTTACTTCCTGCCTCATTGCCTCTTATAAAATGACCAAAATATTCCTAAATTAAGATATGGGGAATAAAAAAATGTCACATTCTTTATGAAATGAAATATACTTTAAAAAATTTTGTCTTTTTAAGGTTTTGTAAAGTTCTCCAAAAAAATTAACTTACTAAATCATATTTAATCAGTTCAAGGATTCTGGAATAATTTGAAACATCATTGGAATACCAATTGTCTTCATTTTGCTATAAAACCGTACGGGAATTTTTTAAGTGAAACCTTCAATAAATGAAAACTTTTGTTATTGGTGCGGATCAAGAAATTAAAATTTATTTACTATCGTGGATATTTATTAGAATTTAATAAAATTTTCAGATCAAATTTGTTAGTGTTGCAAAATTGCTGCCCTACAAAAGCAGCAGGACATCAAACACCCTGTGCCTTTGGAGCAAGCAAAAACTAAGTACTCGATTTAATCTAAATAGGTAATTTCTAGAAAGCTTTTATGACTAACAGAAGAATCATCAATCATCCAGAACTCCAATCGTTCCACTTACTGGAGCTGAAAGAAATCATTAACATGGACATTTGTTTTTTCATGCTGGACCCCTGTGCTGGATAAAACTTCACCAGCTTTGCAGGCGGTTTCTGGACAGTCTCATTTGTTACGGAGTTGTCTGCTGCTGCACTAAAAGGTGCCTGTTTATTTTGGCGGTGCAATCGGTAACTGATTTGCCAGGATTTTTAGAATTATTTCAAGATTGTTCTGCTCAGTTATGTAGTCCTGACTGAAATAAAGGATTTATACTTGAGACAAAAAAAAATGCATTAGCTTGGACATTGGGGAGCTTAGGTCACGCTGCAGCCTCAGGCTCTTGTAGACATACTTTCCTTCACCATCATTATTGTTGCAGGTACAGAATGTTTGTTACAGGTATAGCATTCTTTACACTTGAAAATGAAAATTAGTTTCCTTCCCTCAGAAATAATTTTCTTCTAATAGCATATTGTAACTCTTCTGTCTTCAGGAATGAGCAATAATATTGGACATAGCCATATAGAAGAGTTTCAAGTTAAGGGAGAATATGCTAACACAATTCTCAAAGCCAGCAGTTTGTGGCCTTATGTTTGAAGCCTCAGAGGCCTGGTGAGAGCACCCCAGTAACCACAATATGTCATCTCCAGGTCATCCAAGGAAGCTGCAGCCTGATTAAAACTTTAACATTCAACATTCACTGACAAGTCTATTAGTGGCAGGAATGAAAAAGGAGTTCCCCCCAAATATCTGAAGAACCACTATTAAGAAAGTGAATTGGAGATAAGTGGAGTACACTACACGTGTTCAACAAAGGGCTTTGGTTTTTTAGTGTGATTTTCTAGGGCTGTGAATACTAGAATAGCTGATGCCCAAGAGTAAACCCCAAAGTTTTGGCAGAGTAGTTTCTCATCTAGATCTAACTCCACTACCACAGGAACTGGGAATTGTGATGTAGGGACATTCATACTGCTGTTTAGAAGCCAAGTTTCCGGAGAGAGCAGCAAAACTAAGTGAAGTTTATCAGAAGACTTAGAAGACTAAGATGTGAAGCTGATCAGTGGTTCACACAAAAATTTACCAAACTCTTATCCCCTCTCAGTTTGCTGCACTTTCTCATGCCTCAAACATGACAGGCAATCAGAAAGATAACAGAAAAAAAAGACTCACCGATGCCTTTTGACATTGACAGGTAGATTGGACCTTATTACTTACAGGAGACAAGATGATCATAGCTTGAAAGAGTGTCCATTGAAGGATCTGTGACACTTCTATACTTGACCACTAAAAATCACTATCATTCTTAAATAATTTTCCTCAAAAATTCTAAAAATTCATATCAAAATTGTCCAATATGAAGCATATCTCATGGCCTTAGGGGTCTAGACAGGAATTCAGGTTCTTTCTAGAGAAAAAATTCCGGTCTCAGAGGAAACAAAAAGACATCCAGTCAGGAATGATAGTTTCAGGAGTTGAGACAAGTTAAAAACAGAGTCTAAAAGACTAAGGCAAGGGACCAGAAATAATCTGTTCAAAGTCTAGAGCCTGAAACAGATTGGACACTTTCCAGACCTTACTGACACAGAGACATGAAGTACTCATTCAGTATTTATTCAAGTGCAGGAAACTAAGGAGACTGTCAAATCTGTAAGATTTCTCATGGTCATACTCCTATCCCCAGTGCTAGATTTACATGACTTGTATCATATAAGCTTTGCAGCCTTTAGTCAGGCAGTCTGTGACTGTATGTGGAAGATCAGCACACTCACAGGACATGGTCAGTCAGACCAAACAGAACTCAGATTTACAGCATTCTATTTATATCTTCAAAGACTGATCAGGCAAATAATCCTCTCTTCTTTGTTCAACATCTATTTGAACAATAATATTGTTCAAACAATGATATTTGTAGAACTTATAATTATGGAAAAGTCGTGGAATAAAACATCAACAATAGCCAAAAACATCGACAATATCCAAAATAATTTGTCTGTTCAGCACATACAGGTTCAACGTAAACAGAGCAGACTCCCAGATGTTCTAAAGCTTGATTGGGATCAACACTTGCAAAAAGAACATATGGGTGAAGGTAACTTTGGGATGATTTACGTGATGTTGATAGAAAGAAAGAAGTGATTACAAAGTTGTTCCCTGCAGAATCCTCTCTGTAAGAGCACATCCTCCTTGGGAAGGTACATTGGGACACACTTCTGCTTCTTGAATGTTTGAATCACCAAAAGTGTTGCTTTCCACACACTGTGTGTAAGAATCCCTTTGCTCAGCCTTAGACTTGCTGACTAACCATCATCCCAGGATGAAATCATAGCAATTATCTTTTATTAGATATGCAATCTCTAAAAATACCCTAACCAAACATTCCTTTACAGGCTCCCTGGTTGGTGAAAAACTCAACAGCTAAGTTGTTATCTAATGTTATCAGTGTTTCCAAAATGTGACTGAGGTCCCTCTTTGTAGGTGAAGCAACCACCCACAAATGGTTGAATACAATCCATGGATTTTCTAAGAAGGAATACTGCATGTTAAACCAGATGAACTTCTTTAAAAAAATATATTCTCACTCTACATAAATTTTCCTTTATAATTAAATGGTTGAAATAATCAATGTAAATAATCAATGTAACTGTTCTTAAATTCCATCAAACACCAAAGCTTTAAGGACATACAGTGTGCAGAAGAGCTCCTGATAAATTGCTGGCAGGAAGGCTGTCCTAGTGGACCAAGTAGCTAAGACCCTAATGTCATTCAAAAAAATCTTCCATCATTGCCAGGGGGCAGGGGAAAGGGACTCTCACTTCCCGGAAGAAAGGTTGTCCCTTTTCCGGTTGGGAAAACATGTCTGTGGTCCAGTTGGGCTGGGCTTTGCAGAGGGCATTTTTGAATGTGAATCATTCTCTCTTTATACTTTTGTTATTGATCTTGTAGCTGTTACGGTTAATATTCTTGTTTCGTTGCTGTTGCCAGTAAATTGTTTCCTATCTCAACCCATGATTTTTACCTTTTTGTGCTTCCAATTCTCAACTGCATCCCCGGAGTGGGAAGGGAAGGGAAGGTGTGGGGCAGGAGCAAGCGAGCCATGTCAGGTTTGGGCGAGTCTCAGAGTGGGGCACTAACCTGGGGAGTACCATTCCTAAACCATGACAAACGTTTACACTAGTGTCCTCACAGATCTGTCAAAAAACAGAAACTCAAAATACTATCTGTTCTTCAGTCCAGCGTTTTCACAAAACACATTAGACCCCTAATAAAGTTGATATACATAGCAAAAATGCAAAGTTTAATCGCAAAAGATTATAAGGAAGAAGAAAGACATGTATTTTGCATCATTCAGAGATACAATAATTAATATCACATAAAAGCAGACATAGGCTGAAGGATTAGATTATAATTAATTGGTCGAGGAATCAGTCCAGTTCTTAGGAAAAGAACATTTTATAGGCAAGTACTTGAAGGTGTATTTCAACCCACTATTATAAAAATACCTGTATGTAGAAGCAGAAATGAACCCTTGGAATCAATAATAATCTTTTAATATGCTTGAATAATATTTTTGATTCTATGTTTTTCAAAGCAAGGAAAAAATACAATATCCAGACTTACTATAATTGTAATTTTCAAACCATGTTTGAATCAATCAGTTCTACCAGGCTTATTTAAGGCATACAATACAAAGCTAGATACTTTCAGTTCTGTACTAGCAAGGCATCTGATCATAGCCAATTTGCAGCAGTGAAAAGGAGAGCTGAAATTCCAAAATACTTCAAAATCTATATTTTCCTCCCTCTTATTTATTACATGTTAATAATGTCTTTTTTTAGAGAAATTTTTTGAATTAATTATGCATTAAAAGAAACAGTTGTTTGGTTTTAATGTTTTTCTTCCATGCACTCTGAAATGCCTAAATCATGTTTTTGAAATCATAATCCCTATCTGTTGATTAGGAATGATTTAGCACCGTAATGAAATAGTTAGAAAGGGCTCCATAAGGACCACATATGGGAATTTACATCAAAAGGCAAAATATGGAATTCATATTGTATATAAAAATATATGTATTAGATCAAATAGACTCTTTTCCACAAAGCTTTTACTCTACCACTTACAGTGAATATATAATATTGAAAGACTCATTAAGCGTTTGATCCTTGAGCATCAGAAAGAATATTCTACGCAGAAGATAAAGGCATTAGACATTCCTACTACACAGCAGTATGAAATTATTCCTCATAGAAAATATGTAGTGGCCATCAAACTTAGGAATGCACTTGAATAAGGGTCTATTTGTACTATTATCTGTTGTGGGTTTTTTAACACGATGGGTACTGCTTCAATTTCAGCAAAGGAAGATTACATGTAGTGTTATCTTGTTGCATTCAGTCCATCAGTGGTGCACTCTATGTGCCTCATTGGCCTCTACTTCTAATGGCTCAAACCCAGCACTACCCTGTTGCTGCTTTTGATCAGAGTAGATACACCCAACACCTCAAAAAAAGACGGCACAGACTTCTTAGCCAGCCTCCTTAGCCAGCCTCAGAGACTACTGGAGAAATTGTACCTGCTACTGAGGATCCTTGCTGTTCAGCATAACCTTGAGAATCTGTTTTCCTTTCATGAAGTTGTTCTAACATCCATCAACAGCTTCAATAAATATATCCATTTGCCTTAACATCTTTACAGAATTCATGGATCTGATGTTCTAGGCATCCAATTCCACTGGGTATGGAGAATCCATGATTCCAGGAAGGACAAGACGAACTACACTCCAGCTGTGAGCTGAGTTCCTAAGAACTCCTTGTTCAACTCATCACTGAACACTGAATAATGCTCAGCAGACTGTGAACAGATGATTCTTTCAGCATTAACCTGAGTCCTTTCTTTTGTTTCCAAGCAGTAAAATAAGAGGAGATAACCCAGGACTTTGGGGTCTCCATGGACTCCCTTCTGACATTCCTCTATGCATGGTCCTGTTTCTTTGCACTACTCTCTTACATCTTCAAGAATATTTAGTGTTTCTCTATGACCTCCAGAGCTTTTTAGCTCCAGTCTCTTCTGTAAGACTCACCTTTTTCTGTTACACTTGCTTTCCTCTGTCGTTAGCATATTATATACCTCATTTTTTGGACTTCTTTATTTGCTGAGTCTACTCTCAGCTGAACAATAAAGTTTTTGGAGCAGGAACTTATCTATCAGTGTATCATTTTTATGTATCCACAAATCTTTTGGATTTTTTTCACTGTAACAGATTTGTGGGGAAATAAATTTTCTAAACTGCCTGCATTCTTAAAGGTAGCATTTAATTTTGAATTAAAATTTTAAAGGAATAGAATTTGTGCCATGGCAGTCCAGACACTTTATTTTCATAGTTATCTGCTCATTCATGTGGATATGTTGATAAGAATGTGTTTTGGGTTTGGTTTTTTAACTTCGCTATTTTATGAGCATTAATAATTCACAACTCTTGATAAACATCAAATAATTTTCTTTTATGTCATTTATCACTACGAGTCTGAAAACACAATATCCTTTATGATAAAAGATAGAAGAACACTTACAGAGAAGCAGCATTCACCATACTTCTGATTATAAATATACTAAAAGTCCTTTCAGAAATGGAAACATTTTTGAGTGAGTCAAAATTGAGTCAAACTCATCCATTGTGAGTGGATCATTGTTTTGTTGTGGATTTTAAGTTCATTACCCTGGTAACATGATTCTGAATAAAACTGCTGTCTTGGCTTTTAAAACCACTAAACATAGGAATTTCTTTCTAGAAAAAAAATGCTTAGCTTTTGTATAAACCATCAGTGAAATCATGTCCACCTTTTAGTTACACTAGCATGTATTCACCCAGATATTCTCTTTTATTACTGATTTGTTCTCCCAATTGAAATGGTAGTACTTAAAGATTGGAAGGGTTAATTCCTATGCTCTATCCCTCTGGGGACACTCCATTAGACTGAGCCAGAAGAAGCACAAAGCTCGTTCTTCAATTCAGCAGCTAATCTATATTAGGAAATTAAATGCTTGCAGGGTCCCTTTTCCCAGCCTGGATCACTGCCATATTCTGGTCATGCTCATGCTGTGTAATGTCACTCTGGTGAGGAGGGGACCATTGCCAGCTGACAGTACTTCTACGACTGTGCGTATTCTCAAACTCAATTTCGGAAATGTTTTGGTTGGTAAAAGATGATGCAGGTAAAAAAGTTAGCAGTCACCACTCTAGAAATATAATCATTTAGCCTATCAGCACCCTGAGAGTGTTTAGGTTCCTTACTTAGGTACAGCCATCATGGCTGAAGTTTATGGGTACATTGGAACCAACTGCATAAACTCAAGGGAATTTCACAGGGCTGGGATGACAACTCATAACTGTGATTAAATCTTTGCCACAAATTTTGAGTGAGTCCTTTACATGCTAGAATGAAAGCCAGTGTTTAGTTCAAGCCTACTTGATTAGCAGGGAACTTTTCTAATGACTTTATCTGCATCTGAAGAAAGCGAACTCTCAGAATGTTACTGTTCTTCTGTGACATGTCCATCCTCTGTTGTCCTCAAAGGCATCCCAGGTCATATTTAGGATAGTCTGTTCATTCAGTAGGAGTCCTTTCATTCTTCCTGTGGAACCATGCTGCTTTCCTTGGAGTCTGTCTTTGCATTTCTCATTCATCTGCCTCATCAGATAAACTCCATCCACAGCATTTGTTCGTTTTCTCTCCTTATTGCACTTTTTAAATGGTTCACCTGCAGCCATTTCAGAGTTTTGCTATAATGTCATCCAAAGAACAGCACTTTCTCTGCATGACTTTTACCACAAATGTTTATTCAAAACCAGAAGATGGTACTAGAATGGAAGACAACTCCATCCACAGCATTTGTTCAGTGACATAGTTCAGCTCCACAATGGCAGGCAGAGCGGGTTAAGAGCGGGTTAGAAGACTGCAGTGAGGCTGAGGAGCTAAAGATATCACTGCATAAGATTTGGATATTCATTTTTTACTAGTGTTAGTCTGGTCATGTATATTGAGTGGTCATTTGTGGTTGGAACAAATTACTCCTGGTCTTCCAGCCTAATTTTATGCAAAAGTATCCAAAATGCACACTCTAAGGTGACTTAGCGATGACATATGGGGACAACTGGGACATCAGTTTCAAGGTACACCCTGGTTCAAACTCAAATGCACCCCTAACTTTATTATTTGGGTCAGGAAGAGGTCTGAGGTTATCAGAACTTGTTTTATATGAAGGTTTAACAAATATTGTCAAAAAACTAATGTAGCCAATACTAAAATCAACCAAAAGGCTGTAATCTTTACCCAAATGGCTCAAGTGAGCAACTACTGTCATATTGAAACACCTTTATGTGTAGCAGGTTCCAGGATGCTGGAATAAAAAGAGTGAGAAAGAAAGAGTCTAAAAAAAACTCCCAAAACATTAGACATTGATTAGTAAAAATGCAAAACCGTAGAGAAGGAACATGGAAGTGAATCTCAGGAGCTGATAATTAAAGGCACACATACAGTCTATGCTAAATTACAGATCTGAAACAAAAAAATTTCAAGTAATTTTTAATAAACTCTTTTTTAAGGTAATTGAATTTAGATTCATACTAAGACTTCACTGTCTATACACAGCACAGCAGACTATAAATAGCACACACATAAAACAAAAATAGTCATTAGCAGCTGTGTCTCCCTTGATCCACTTAATTAGGAAACATCTGTGGTGTAGTCAGTGTTCTTTTCCATAATTGCTTAATATGGGACAGGATGATATGAAAGCAAAATATGTGTTTGGGAGATTGTAGCTCACCAATTTATCATGCATATGTTTTAAATGTTTTTAAAAGGTGCATTTTCATCACAGAAAGAAATCATACATCATAGAAGCCACTAAGTTATAAGATGTCAGCTGCTTCCAGCTTCAAAAGCCAGAGTCTTTCCTTGATCAGTGGGTGGTGGAAGTTAATATATTTTTAAGTGAAAGTAAAGTTAAGGCATGGGGTACATAGACAAAATTTAGAATTTACTGAAATAAAATAGGAGTTGCAATTTTTTTCTTATGAATTTTTTGCACTTAGGTCTTGTAACAGATATGATTTTTAAATCTCCTAAATTGGCAAAGGCCTCTGAGACAGTGACAAGATTGTAGATTAAGAACGCTCAGAATTAAACCTGAATCCCATTATTTCTTTTTCCTGTTGAAACATGAACAGTATTCATTTCTAAATGCACTTTTCTACCATGCATTTGTTATACCTAGTAAAATAAAACAAAATCTATGTAGTGCTGGTTAATAAGATTCAGTGTCAGAAAAAAAATTAAAATTTAGTGCATTTTTCTCCCGGTTATAAAAAAGCAAAAGAGATAAAAGGAAATTGAAGGGAAAGCTTGTTTATGAAGAAAAAAAATGTAGGAAATTAATTTGCCTGTGAGTGTCTGGGTTTGGTGGAAAAATACGTCAGAAACAAGTCTTTAAAAAAACTAATTTTGTTTCTCCCATAACAACAATTGTTGCCATCCTCAACAAAAACGGTTGTTTCATTTACACTCCTATATTTGAATTTATTTGAATTAATAATTTTGGTTGCCTGATAATTTTTTTGGTTTTGTACTTTTTTTCAGTAGACAAACTATGTAGGTTAAGCGGAGTGGTAACCTTTTAGAAGGGAGGGACTGTGAGAAAGAGCTTTTATTGCTCTTATCTTCCTCTTGTTTTCCTTTGGGCTGGCCTCAAATATTACTTCCCATCAGTTTTTGATCTGTGGACAAAATAATCTTGGTCAAAAAAAAAGAAAAAGAGTGTTGTTTGACCTCTCATTTATTTGTATTCACATGATTCTGTCACTGAACTGTTGAAAGGCCCCCAGAAAAAGTGCAGGATGGTGGTGAGGGGAGGCACTGGGAAGACTGGAGGCAGGGAAGAGGTAAGGAGTCAGTCAACAGAGCCTGTAAATTTTAAGATAGCTGTCTGGCTGGTTTTGTTTTGGGAGTATAGACTTTCTCACTTTTAAGTGACCAAATTATTTTTCTTTTTGTCCGCACTGGACTGTGGAATGATGAGGGCCCCTAGAAGAATAAATTGGAATTTGATGGCTGTGGTAACAGAGGGGCTGAAAAGTCAATGTGGTTGTTAAAACAAGCCTTTCCTCCCATGTGTTGCCACACATGCCAGCATCAAGTGTTCCTGACAGGAGTGAGAAAATAAGTGAGATAAAATCCCAATTGGATCAGCTTAATTCAGTGATGAAGGTGATGTTGTAAACACCAAGAGAAAGGAGTGAGACCAAATACCAAAGGTGCTGTAAGACAAACTCCACGCATAATACATGGATGACAACATTAAAAAATCTTGTGGTTTTCTACTTTCTTCTTTGTTCACAAGGAGCTATTTTTCTGACATGTTTTCCATTCACAGTTCCCTCAGAATTTAACAATGTATTCAGCTGGTCTCAGAATTAATTCTTAGAGAGTGACAGCTGCTCGTAAATACAATTAAAATCACTACAGGATGAGTAAAGTAGTATGAAGTTATCTAATACAGTCATGGGAATTTGAAAAAATAATATAGGTAAATAACAAAAAATAATTATTATTGAAGATTTAAATTCAAATTGTCTTAAATAATCTCTCAATTAAGATGTGTGCCAGCCTAAAAAATAGCGGGTGGCAAAATTGTCAAATATTATTGCACAGCTCTTTCAGCAGCATCTTAGGGCTAGTTCCTTCCTCTGCCTAAATCCAGTTTTCATTACTAAGAAGTAAAAGAGACCTGAAGACTTATCTAATGCAGGTTTTATTCTGTCTCTACTGAAGACAACATCCCTCCCATAGTCAAGGTGCTAAAACTTTTCATAGGCTAAGGGCTAATCTGAGGCAAATTTGGACGGTGCAAATATTTTATGAAGGTATTCTGTCAATAGAAAGGCACATTAGTATGTAAAAAGGACAGTTTCCAGGCTTCCTGTAATTAGGTCTGAGTGGTAGATAAAGAAAAATATACACAGCGTATACATAAAGAACAAAAACCAGAAGAACTTGTGGACTTTGTTTTACCTTGTGCCTAGGACGGAGATTTTAAAAAGCCTTTTAAAAAGATAAAATAAGAAAATCTTTCTTTCTATTGAATATGTTTATTGCTTATTGTTTATATTTTTTATTAATCCAAGATTTCAGAGTTTTCCTTGATCTGCAGCAGGACTCAAGATGTTATCCTCTTGCTTTATAAGGGAGAGAGAACAAATGGAAGAAGCAGTAGCTAATGACCTGCTTTTATAGATTCGGAACCTTGCCATACTTTGAGCATGTTGCATGGGGCAAGGTCATTCCTTAATAATATTAAAAATCTCATGGAGTCCAGCAGCACTCTGGAAAACTACATTCTTTCCCCTTGATGGGTCCTTTGGGGTTGTCAGGGGTTTTGTTTTCTCCTGCTGTTTCCCTGTGCCATAAAACAGCTTTGGATTTTTTTTTCTTTTCTAGATTGTAAGTCTTCAGCTATCAGACACTAGGAAGCAGTATTTTGCACAGAAATATTTTGCACTTTTTTTTGTCGGTTTTTGCTTGTGGCTGTAAAATTCTGAACTTTTTGATTCCAATGGGCTGAGTGTGGGTCACTAGTTATGTCTCTAAGAGCTTTGGATCAATTTTCAGTAAGAATAGTGATGCTGAATATGGAACAGAAGCACGATAGCAGTGGGAATATGGAAAAGGAAATGACAACAACTGAAGTAGAAACCAAAAGTCAAGTAACCTAATGTACTCATGCTGGGGGAACCAGATAATCTCCCTGCAGTACTGCAAGAACTCACACATGAAATTGCAGATCCAGCAGCAGAGCTTTTAAATAAATCTCTTAAATCAGGGAAGGTATAACTGGAAAACAGTCAACATAGGATTTGCATTTACAAAATAGAAAATAAATAATGGCATACATGACTACATAGTATGTTAATTACGTGCAAGACTTTAAAACACTCCAAAAATTTAGAGAGAAATGAAAATGAAATGCAGCATAGATTTACCCAACTTGCATTTTACCAAAACAATACAATGTCTTTTTTAGATGACTGTTTTTCAAAGACAGGGAGATAAAAATCAGTCTAATTTCTTAGAAGATCCAGTAAATAATTTCATGTGACTTCATGTAAAGAATGTGTTTAGTTACAATAGAGACAATTAATTTAAGAATTGTCAGACTTTTCTGAATCAAAGTATCTTTATTAAAAAATTGAGTGGTTCCACTAGTGTCCTTGACACAAAAAAGTAGGAATATGCAATGATTTTTATTAGCAAAGTTAGAAAGTTTTGTTAATAAACAGAAGGGCAGGAATATCTTACTAAGGGCTGAATAATTCTGCGTACACAAAAATTCCACACATGTAATGCATGTGATAGCACAATAGTGAAAAACTGAATATTGTTGAATTAAATGGAATTTCTGCTGCAAGATGAAATGACTGAAACAAATGAGAAGTCAATTAATCTTGGAGAACTAATTGATCATGAGATGAAAATGTGCCTGTAACGTGAACTACTCTAAAGATAGAAAATTTATTAGATAATTTTAATCTTTGTGGGAGCTTGTGAAATATTTCTAGGAGGTTTGTCATAGTTATGCCATTATCAAAGGCCTTGTTAAATAATGGGAATTTCAGAAGAGCTTCCCAGTCTGACATATCTGTACACTATTCTGCTTTTCCCTCTATAGATTAATTCAAGCTGGAATGGGAGCAGCAGAAAACTATTAGCAGAGCAAAATATTGAAAAGTCAAGCAAAAAAGCTGGTTTGTTTTTAGTGCAGAGAAATGACTGATGAGAAAGCATATTTTTCTCTATGAGTAAAGAGGGAAAAGCTAAGTGAACTGAAGGATGCAGCTGGTATTAAGTTGAGGGAAGAGTAAAATGGCTGGTAATTTATGTAGGATGGAAAGCTCTTAATCATCAGAAGATTTCTAGCCCAGTCTTCTTATATTATCAATGGGTATTAAAAGCACCCCTGTGGTTTCAAGATAGAACTTGGTAAATGTATTAAAGAAAATAATATGTGATTATATATGTATTATGACTTATAATACATACATAATGAAAAATGGAATCCACTATTCACCTGTCAGTCCTATATTTATTCAAAAACTGGCTAAATCCTAAACTCTTTAACTTGACAAAAAATAATGTCATAACTTCTACTTTTCTGTTTGCCCTCCAGATCTATTTTGTTTTCAGCCAAGCATTCCAAAGGTTGAGGGCTGCAATTCCCCTTATTTTCTGACAAAGTTCTCATTTCTGAAATCACAACAGTGCTCCAGAGTCTAAGAATTAGAATTCTGTTTTATAATAACACCCCAAAACCCAACAAATTCTATAAGGTCGGAAGAGCCAAGAGGCTTCAGTCAGGCTGACACCTTATGATGACAAGGAACAGACAACTTAGAGTTTTTTTATACCTCTCCACAAATCTCTGATGTGCACACATTTTGGACACTGGCATGCCATCCTGTTTCCCCTTCCCCATGTCAAGAAGGATAATGTAGCAACAAGTAAATATCTGGGGAAGGATGCCCAGGGATTTGGAAAGGCATCCATCCGTGCAAGACACAATAAATTAGGATAGGAACCTTCAGCCTGGAAAGAGATTAATAAGGAAGACTATCATAGATGTGTGTGAAATGTAAGGAAAGTCGGTATGTATGAATTGCCTACTGCTTCTGCCTGTTAAAAATAAAAAATGAAAAGGATATTAGATGAAGCTAGAATGGGGCAGATTTTACCCAGAAATGAAGGAAGGTTGTTTGCCAGTAGCTTGCAATTTATATGTGTTACTCCTTCCCTCAGAGTGCTGCCAGACCTGACTCAGAACATCTCTGAGCTGTCTGCTGCTGGAGGTAAGCCAGTATCCTGGAGAAGCATTGTTAAAGCCTGACCTGATCTTACACTTTTCCAGCCTTTGCTACAGCCAGCATCAGCTGTGCAGGGTGGAGTTTTGTTTTGACTTGACACAGCCTCTTCTCAAAATAATTTTGTAAAATTCAGAATAAATTGGTCAAGAGAATATCGCTGGGCATTTCAACAGAGTCTCGAGCAATGACCAGCTAAGAATTTTTCCTATCTCCAATATGCTACAATTTTCAAAAAATCCTTTACAAACATGCTTACTGGTGTCAGCTGCTTCCTCCCCCATTAGAAACAGTTCTAGCTCTTGCTTTTCCTATCTCTCAAGTCCCACAAAACCAAGTTAGCAGGGAGCTGCATTGCAGCAAATTGGAAGGAAATGGAGGAGATTTGATTCGTCCTCCTATTTCATTGCAAATAGAATTGTTCCAGTCAGCATCTCACATGCAGTGCTGGTGAATACGTGTGACAGAGCAGGCTGAGCCTTTAACTGGTGATTATTCACAAGAAACAGCAGACTTTGCTTGCATTTCAGAGGGCAGGCTGTGCTTCCAGTGCTTTGTAGGAAGAGAAAAAAATTATCTGTTTACTTGCAAGCTGAACATACTTTATGTGGAAATTGTGGGGAGATAATCAGTGTGAAATCCCATGCCATGGTTTTCAGAATAAAGCCACAAAATAAATTAGCAAGGAGAAAGTTGGCTGTACCTTTGACTTACCCTCTTTAATGGCAATACTTTAACTGTTTTCTCAGTATTTTCAAGCTGTAGGATTCATGATGCACTCAGGTTTGATTTAGTTTGGTTTTGTTTTAAGGTTTTTTGACATTACCTAAGCAGGAAGAGTTTTGATCTTCTTTATCTCCTTTATCTCCTCTCTTTATCTCTTTATCTCCTTTTTGTTTTAATCTTTTCTGTATATCAAGCAATATAAAATTGTGACTCAGAGTGTTTACTTATGACATGTCACCCGATAGGTCCAATAAATGTAGTATCAATATTATTTGACAGTTTTGACTTTGAAGATGGTGATTATCTCCAAGAAGTGCAGATTTTTAAAGTTCCTTTGAGAAATTTCAGAGGAAGATGCAAGCTTTAGTTACTTATTTTTGTGTCCAAAAACCAGACGCAAATTGCTCCCCACTGACTTAAAGTCATAACTAGTAACTAATGCAGAAAGGTTCCCTTTTTCAGTCATAGCATTTGTAGGTGCCAAGATGTACACCTGTTAGTTTGCTTGCTCCTTGGAGCATAGTACTTGATTTCTCATGCATGTTTAAAAAATTATCAACTTGAAGACCAAAACTAATCAGGCAACCCCTTTGGTTCCAGTGTACCAATCCTTCATGGCTATCTGTTATACAACTGGCTTTAACCAGGACATTTATCCAGCATGGAAATTGGGAGCTACTGTAAAACTCTTCTATCAGTAGTAATGTTTGAAATATGTGCCTCGGTCCCCTGCTGTTAAAGCATTGCAAATCGTCAAATTATATGTGACAGACTGATTGTGAGTTGTCTTTTTCATGACAAATGCAAAAGTGTTTTCCTAACCCTGGGGGAAAAAACCCCAAAACATTCAGCTACACTGAGAGATAGTTCTAATCCCATTTAGCCGTTATTTTGCAAAAGGTTAGGGTTTTTTTTAATAGGCAAATATAAATTTCTCCCAAGATAGTATTTTATAATTCATGTTTGTCTTTCCCATATTAATAGTGCTGTATAAATTTCATAAAAATTCTGTGATTGCAGAGCCTGCTTCATGACTTGTAGCAATGAGTGTATTTGTCTATGAAGCTACAGGAAAAAGAAAATATTTTATGTTTATTGCCTCGACTGGTGTTCTACAAAGAGAAAGTCATTCACTGAGAGCTACACAATACCTCACTTCATCTACAAAGGAACATCTGTAGTTGCCCTTGGTGGAAAATACTTGTGGTGTGAGCAGTGGATGAAGTCAGGCAGCGCGTTCCAGTGTGAACGTATTCAACACCAGGGATGACTGTGCTGGAGTCACACTTGGGTGCTCCAGTTGCAGATATGCCCCAGAGCCTTTACTTCCTAGGCAAGATTATTCTTCACATAATGACTATGTTATAGCTGTCAGAAGATACTCTTCTCTTTTCATCACATTGTAGGATACACAATGTAGACAACATCTGTTAAAAAGACCCCAAAATAGAGTGTGAGATATAAAGAGCTTCTCAAAAATAAAACAGGAAGAAAGGAGCTACCAATTTTCAGACAAATTCAAGTATCTTTTTTTGGTTTTTTGGCTAGTTAATGGATCCAATATGTGGTGGTACAATTAAAAAAAATCAAATCTTCATTAGCCACTGCTGCTGGCATGTAACACAAAAAGAGTACCAAGTAAGATGGTACAATATTAAAAATAAGTCTTTCAAATTTTTGTTAAAACACTCCTGTTCAGGATCACATTCTTAAATAACTAATTGAATTAGTTAAGCCTAGTATTTGTTGACATCTTAATTAGATGATCATATGTTAAATATTCATTGGCTATAATCTAGAGCTACCTGTAACTGAAATTCAGCAATTTCAAAGCAAAAAATGGAAATATGTATTTCATATACATATTTCCAGAATACTCAGTATTCTGGACTATTCTGGAAATATGTATTTCAATATATGTATATTTCCAGTATACTCAGTATTCTGGAGTATACTGGAAAGTATTCTGGAGCCCAAACCGACTTGTGTAATTTGCAACATGACTAATACCTAATATTTCTGATTCTAAAGTTTCTTTGACATGCTTGTGATTTTTGAGAACACTGGGATGGACTTCTTTGGTCTGCTTTACTGGGGGCCCTTCATATAGATTAATCTATAATTTTTTTTCTATTTCTATAAAAATGGTTGTACTTACGTATGAGAAATAATGCAAAAAGGAAAAGGCAGATATGAGAATTAAAATCTTGTGGAAATTTGAGAACAGCATTAGTAGTACTGAAAACAGGACTTTTAGCCTGAAACTGGTGTAGTTTAGACTGATGTTTATCAACAATATCACTATTTTTATACCCCTTTATGAGTATTTATAATCAAAAAATTATAGACTGGTTGTAAGAGACATTAAAGGTCATCTAGTTCCAACACTTCTGCCATAGGCAGGGACACCTTCCACTACACCAGGTCCCTCCAATCCCCATCCAGCCTGGTTTTAAACATTTCCAGGGATGAGGTATTCACAACTTTTCTGGGCAACATGTTCCAGTATCTCATCACCCTTACAGTAAATAATTTCTTCCTAATATTTAACCTAAACCTACTTTTGGTTTAAAAGTTACCCTTTGTCCTGTCATACTATAAATATAATACAGTAAGATAAATATATGTAACATTTTGAGAATTCAAATCTAATGTTGGCTCTGCTTAGACTATTCTAGGCATAGCTGTATATGTCCATTACACAGTAATTTGTAATCGACTCTCCTCAGGTTTCCACTATGGATTTTTTTTTTTAATCTCATCGTGTCAACGAGCTTCCTTTTACAATTTTGGAAGTCTAAAATTTGACATTTGATCTATCTCCTCATGTCAACCTCCTTGATGTGCTCATTAAAGCACTGTGGCATGCAGCACACCGAGCCCCACCTGACTTGAGCCACACACGCCGTCACATCGCTCTCTGTGACTGAGAGAGGAACCCCCTCAAACGAGCCATGAACTGAAGGCAGCAGTGCACCCACACAGCAGAGAGAAGCTTAGAAAACTGGCTGTCATCTTCCTAGCTCTGATATTTGGTCTATCCCTCAGAAGGGGGATTTGATGAGGCAATGTGGAGACAGTTGTATGAAAGCAAAGCAGCCCGCTGGGGAGGCGCTCTGAGATGCGGATGCGTTTCTGACACCTGCATCCACTGGCCATCCGCAGAGGAATGCTTCACTTGGCTGGGCTCAGCCCCACCACACGCAACCAGAGCTGCTTTCAGCTTTCAGCTGCTGTCATTTGAACCCCTGCTTGTTAAGCTCTTATCAGTGCTGAAAGATAATAGAACTGTTGCTAGAGACATTGCATGTTTTACACAGAAAATTCATTTGACCAAGTTTGAAGTGAAAGCACTTTGAAATTAAAATGTGTGTGACCTTTTAATAGTTTCTGTACAATAACATTTACAACTGACCTATTATGTAAAAAGTAACTAACTGCACTTAATTCATATCCTCTTACCAGTGCTTGCCCTTCTTGTCAAGAGTGCAGAATGCATCTCTAATCAGATGGTTCAGGTACTCACCTGCTGTGAAAGACTTGTCAAGTAGAGACCGAGTTTTACATTAACCACACTGCTCTCTTTTAGAAAAATACCCTGCTACCTGTTTGGGTTAATGTTAAATGTCCTTCCGGTCTACAGATCACCATTATGGCTCAGAGCACAGTTTGATTTAGAGAAAGAGTAGTAGCAAAAGCCTATAAATTTAAAGATATACTTCATGTAAACTCAGGTATGAGAAGTTCTCAGCTGATAGGGAAAAAACTCCTCTTCAAATGGAAAATGTTGTTTGTTCTTTTTCAGGGCAGGTGGTAGGAAATGCTCTTGAGGAGATAAAAATGACTTTTATTTCCTTTCCTCACGCAGAAGATCAAAAGAGATGTAGGCAACTGCCAGACTTAATGAGCCATGCTGAAGGGCTGCATCCTGACAGAATTAATGCATCATTTATAAAGTACTTCGCAGGAAAATGGTTTAGCGAATCACATATGACTTTGATGTCTTGTAACACTATTGCGTTTTAATATTTATGCAAAGAATTTAGCAGTTACAAACGACAAAACCATGCATGCCAATAGCTGGAAGAACACGTTGTGGGATCATTGGTGTGGAATGTTTACAATTAGGAGAGTTGGGATGAATCAGTGCACACTGTAGGTTTTTGGGTCTGCATATGAGTCCTTGACTTGGGCCCAAGTAAGTGTCACTCAGTGTGGTGGAAAGATAAAAATGGTCCCTGGCAGGCTGTATGCTGCCTTTGAATGGTGCTGCTCTGCTCATTCCAGCTGGGACTAAAAGTCTCTGAGCAGGGAGCTGCCAATCCTGCTCTTGCCCGAAGCACAGGGCCCTGCAATGCAGATCTGCTGTAGAAGGAAAAGAACTAAAGGATGTCTGTGCAATAAACCTCTGTGAAGGAGACTGGGTACTCCCAAATCACCCCTGCATGCAGCTGCACAGGTCCTGTTTCCAAACACCATGTTTTCTTCTGTTGAGCAAAGGCGTGGAGCACCTCTCCTATGAGGAAAGGCAGAAAGAATTGGGATTGTTCAGCCGGCAAAATAGAAGGCTTCAGGGTGACCTGATTGTGGCCTTGCAGTACTTGAAGGGGCCTACAAGAAAAATGGAGAGACTTTTTACAAGAGAATGTAGCGACAGGACAAGGGGGAATGGCTTCAAACTGAAAGAGAGTAGATTTAGGTTGGATATTAGGAAAATAATTCTTTACTGTCAGGGTGGTGAGGTACTGGAATAGGTTGTCCAGGGAGGCTGTGGATGTGATTTTCTCTGAGTGTGTATGGCCAGGCTGGACAGGGCTTTGAGCCACCTGGTCTAGTGGAAGGTGCCCCTGTCCATGGCAGGGGGACTGGAACTAGATGATCTTGAAGGTCTCTTCCAACCCAGGCCATTCTACGATTCTGTGATAGCCTACCAAATTTATTTTTTTTTTTTTAGTAAGGATTCTGCCACCTTTTCCAGTAATGTGGTCTGTAGGGTACTAAACAGAGAAGTACTTTTCAAATTTTTCCTTGACACAGGACTCCAGAAAGCCCAGACCTATGCCTCAGGTTTCTCAGATCTTTCAGTGGCTCAGGTACTTTCCTCTGATTTCCATCCCACTCTAGGAACTCTGGCCTCTGGCTTAAACATCTTCAAACATAATTTGGCAAGCAAACAATGAATATAGCCTTACACAAATTCTTAACCCTGGTCACTTAGCTCTTAAAAAGGCAGAGATGAGTCAGAGGGCTCTGGAAGAACATGCTAGTCCTAAGGCAGAGCTTTACTTAATCTATTCTTCATCTTTCTTCAGTGAACACCTGAGGCCAGGTAAAGTTCCTGTTCCCTTGCCTGCCCTGCCAGATTCTTATTAAGCAGCAGCACACCTAAAGTAGCACCTTCTAATGTGGTCTCGCTCCTGTGTCTCCTTTTTCCATATATCCAGACTAAGGACATGTAGTTATAACATGCAAGTTATATGGTTTGACTCAGCAATTGGATGCAAGTTCCCAGTGCCTCTGTATGGTTTTGCCATCACTTTAGCTCTAAATCACTCTTTCTGGGCGAAACAACGGTCTAAAGTACTTCACAGCACATTGCTTTGTCTTCAAATGGACAGGATTCCAGCATATTGCAGAAAGAAGTGGAATTCCTACTTGGAGCCAGAAATATCCTAGCTTATCAGAGAGGAAATTGGGCACTGGGTTGTGTCTGGCTCCATGGTGCATCCCTGACATTTGTTCCTGAACCTGTGACTCTTTGCCAATATACTCAGTTTTGTGTAAAATTTAGCTAGAACTAAATGTACTGGCAATCCTGGTGTAAGAAGTTCCAAAACTCAGTTTTGGGATCACTGCATGATTTTACTGCATCAAGAATAGCTTAAGAGGGACTCTTCTCTCATTGTTTTTGTATTTTGCCCTGGGGAGAAAAAAGTATTACCTTTCTCCTCCTCCTTCAGTGAATATGGGGATTTATATCTTCCTTGGAAAGATCTAGTTGATGTTGGAGACAGCTTAATGAATATTTTTTCATTTCCTGTGGTCTGTTCTACGTTCTCTAGGAAAAGGGGGGAAGAAAGCTCTTGAACAAAAAACTATGGGTTGTTTGGTGCAGAACCACAGCAAAATGATTCTTTTGACCCTCCCTGGCGGCCTGATTTTTACTGATTCTGCCATTTTCTATGCTTCCGAAAAATTTGCTCTTTCACCAAGTTAAAAGCTCACTTGGTTTGCCTGCATTCTCTAATGGAAAGATAAATATACCTTCTCTTTCTCCTTAGTATGCTGCATGAAAGTAGACAAGATCATTGGGATTTATGTGGAAAAGTGTGGCTGGCTTCCAGTATTGGATTATGAAATGCAATTTGGGATCACTAAGAACAAACATATATTTTGAAAACCTGATTAAGTACTTATTTTGGAAGGTCAAATATGACAAGTAATTTTTAAAATTATTTTTAATAGTTCTTTTTAAGTTAAAACTTTTGCCATTTCAGAGGAAATTGCATTCAACTCTATTTTGGCAGAGAGTAGTGAAGGAAAGGTATTTTTAATGTCGATAATTGGTTGAGGAATATCATTATTTAATGGGTTTTAGAGAAAAATAACTGTATTTAGGTGAGGGCTTTTCTTATAACTGCATTTTAGCAAAATCAGAATGAACATAGTTCATTCATAGTGTCTTCATCGTGTCCTAGAAAATTGAATAAAGAAATAAAAGTGTCTTACTATGTAATACAGAAGTTTAACCTTTTATGATATGACTAAACAAAGAAGGATTTTTAGAATCTAATTTCAATTACTCTCTGTTTAGCGTTTTATTAAAATCTCTTCTCACTTCAGTAAACTTTACACATCGTGGCTTTCATTCATTTTCTCCTTGACAGGTTGAATGAAAATATACAATACAGCTATTGGATATTCATCTTTATGGTTGTTTCCTTTTAAGCAAACAAGTATTATTGGATTTTATTAATACTTATATGTGAAAAAAACACCCTGATAGTACAAGTCAGGCAACACAGGAGGATGACACATATCTCTGAATACATTTGGAGATAAAGTACTTAAAATTGAGAGCTATTTTAAAAATCTGCTTATGTTAACAATTGTATTTCTAGACAACATTCATTCATGTAATACACCTAATGTGTTACCTGTGAGTAATAAAATTGTCCTTTATTCACAGAAATGCATCATAGTATGGTATTTCTCAAACCTAAATTCTTCTATTGCTTAAATTGTTCTGGCTTAAAAAAAAAGCTCCATCAAAAAATCTTTAAATAGTACATAGGTTTATACTGGTAAAAGTGGATAAGTGAAAATATACATAGCTGAGAAGCACTTTTACATTGGGTAAAAGTGAAACTAAACAATATTTTTCCGTTTCCCTAAAATGGTATATTATTTTGTTTCTGAGCTTTCTCAGCAGACTGGTGTTTTTCAAACAAAAATTTTACTGATCGTTTTTAGAGAGCTTGTTTCATTTTATTGAATAATGGTAGCATTTATGAATCTACTCGGTAAATAATGCATGTAATTGAAGTTTGTGCTGAGGCGTTAAGAGCTCATAATGATAAAAAATATTTCGTGAGAGCACTGAATGGGAAATCTAGTTTGTTTGGGTTTCATCTTACAAACAGTGGGATACATCTATTTCTTTGCCACCTTTGCTGACATGTAACCAGAATGGACACAATCGAATAGAGATGTGCCTGTTCATTCATGAGAAATAAGAAGTTGAATTTTACTCACACCTTTTCTCCAGCTCCTGTTTAACACATACTCTCCTGTACTGGTCAGCAGCAACAAGAAACCCTTGCTTGTAAGAAATCAATGGAAAACATCCAAGGTGAGAATCCTGGAAGATTATCTATCTTCACAAGTTCATTGGGATTTTGACATTACTTTGTAAAAGGCAAAATGGAACTTTCCCGGTATTTATTTAGGGTTTTTTACTTAATTGACCAAGCAGGTTATAGTGTTACCTGACACCAAGAAATGGAGCTGTTCCTGTGGTAAACTAGTTTTCAGAATGAAGTAAATAGTGGGAAGATTAAGTGTAAAACAGGTGTCATACCTTGGGCCAAATCCAGAGACAGTGTCAGCTGGTGAAAAACCACACTTCGTTAAATGCACATGCAATGTCTTACACTGATGAAATCTTAACCCCAAAAAGAAGGATTAAGAACATATGAAAAAGCGTAAATTAAAGGCCACTTTTTTTTCCTGATTTACTCTTAAATCTTCTAAAATCTCTCTGGCAAGTGAATGAAGTGTAAAGGCAAACTGAAATATTCCCCCACAGTTTTTCTTTATGGTTTTCTCATCCAGGGTGACTGCAAGAGGCTGCAGCAGACTGGTCCTGCCCTGTGGCACAGCCACACGGGTGTGTGGCCAGAGTGGCCTCTCCTTGTAAAGGTCCCACGAGGAACAGAGCATGAAGCCAAGCAACTCTGAGGATATCGCTGCTTTTACGAGAGGCAGAGTAGCCCCACAAGATAGATCAAACTGAGGCCATTCTTTACTTCTCTGACATCCTCTTTACCTAGTCGTACATGGATAATTTCAACCTTCCATCTGACAGGCTGGTTTGCAGTCTTCTAGGATTTCTCTCTCTTCTTAAGAAGGTGCTTCAGTGCACAGTCTTATCCTTCCTCACGACCCAGCCCTGATTCCACAGCAACTCTAAGCCATGCTCTTGTTTCACAAAGGAGCTCTCTTGAGGAAACGACTAAACTTCAGGCATTTTATAGCTCCTGTGGATTTTTCTGACCACTTAGAGACATGAAAATATCTGGGCTTAGAACCATTCCTTTGTTGCTGGAAGATAGGGAAGTAGAAAAGGTGGGAATGATGCAACTTTTTCTATCCAGCTACTGCATTTGTGTTTCGGGCAAGACCTTCAGTTTAAATGCAGTGCAGAGAATTGTTATTCCAACACATTTTGCTGTAAACATAGAGGGACTTGACTTCTAGTTTCATTCCAAAATCATCCCCAAGTAAATTATCAAAAACCTTGTTTCTTTCAATCACCAACTAAGTTTATCTGGGAGAATTTCAGCATCTTGGTGGCAGAGTGGGATGAAATCTGTGTCTCTGACTTTGATGTGTGGTTTGCATGAAGTCTTCTGCCACGTGAGTCTATATCCATTGAGGTTACTTTCTGGGAAACTCGAAGGTCAATAGTTGTTCACAATCACACAGCTGCCTTCTCAAGACAGCGCTTGGTTTTAAGCTAGAAGGCTTTGTACTTCTATTCCTCAAAGCAGAGTAAACAACAAGTCAAATTTGCATATTTGCCACCTGACACTGTCTTCTGCTTTCTCATAAGGCAGTCATCTCACAGCTTCCTTTCGGGAGGCTGGCTTAGTGCTTGCCTCAAAATCTCCTAGCTTCACTGTTCCTCAGTTCCACATACTGCTGCATCAAGGTCTATTCAAAACTTTGTTCCTTGTTTTCACTTGCAGTCAAATTAAATTAACATGAGCTGTGCCTTCTGATGTAGAGAGAAAAGAGGTGCTGGTCCATCAGCTCTCAATCTGTGAGGTTCAGTTGGTGGCTGCCTAGTCACAGGGACAGCCGTGAGAGTGACCTACCTGTGTGATTGCTGCTCGTTCTTTGTACTGCTTTCTTCTTTCACTGTGGATAAAATAAAAAGAATCTCTTAAATTCTCTTAGATAATCGTGTCGGAATGCATGAGGGAAAGCGGAGTATACGTGTGTGTGTGTGTGTGTGTGTGCATTATATAATATATATTTATAACTATATATATTTGCCTTATATAATGCAAATAGCGGTATTCTTTGTGGGCCTGTTTCTGTCACACAAACTGCGTCCTTCCTGGAGCATGTTCCCTGCATGATCTTGCTCTTCTCTAGCTGAGGTTAGAATTAATTAGCCTTTGATGTCTCCTCTGTCACTCCTTGTGACAATCCTCTTGGGTTATTCTTTAGTATGGATCTATCTGCTGCCAATTCTAGCTATCTCAGTGCTAAACAGATGTCATTTTTTGCTTTGTAACAAGACCCCAGCTCTCTCACATAAAGTAATAGCATTTCCAATGGACTTACCATTCTAATCAGAAGTTTAGTGATACAGCATCTCTACTGGTAAATTACAAAAGAGGCTCCTAAGGTTTTTTAATTCTCACTAGGGTTCCAAACCAACAGATTATTTGAGTATAAAAGAAAGAGCAGAAAATTAAGAGTAAAATTCATTATTTTTTGGATTGAATTTTCCTCAGAGTATTTATCACAATTTTGGATCTGATGATAACTATTTCAAACTTCTTGCTCATTTGAAACACAAGTATTTGTGGGCATACATTGTGGCATACATAACAAAAGCAAATTATTCATCCTAGAGATGAAAAATATCAAGTACACATTCTCTTTTAGAGCTGGCATACAATTCACGCTTAAGAATAAATGTGATTATGATATAAATGATCTGAGAAAAGCAATATATGTAAAATCTATACTGTTGATACTTTTAAAGTAGTCATATTTTATTTTAAGTAGACAAAACAGTTTATTCATTTGAGCCTGAGGTGCAAAAATAACTTTAGATCTAAGAAGCATGAACATAGCCACAATAAGGACAGCCCTAATAGACATATGTTGCAGTCCTGAAGTAATGGTGTCTTCTATCCCTCTCCGTAGTTCCCCTTCTGCTCACAATCAGATTGTACACTGACATTTCCTCCACAAGATGGTGAGCACAGTGTTTATGTGAAGTAAATGACCATGCAGATTATTGACCAATGATGGTGTAAAAGGCTTTTGCTAGACTATGGTGCAGTGGAGTCTTTTAGAATTACAGTAATACTACATCTGTACTCCACTCAAATGAAATTTTCTGTCCAAGTATTTTCCAATAAGAAGGAATTGACTAACTTTATCTCATCAAGTTCTACACAATCCAGTTTTGAGGGTATTTTGTCCTGGAAGGCTTGTTTTGTAATAAAATCGGGGATCATTAGAGTAACAGAATCATCGAATATGCTGAGTAGGAAGGGACTCAAAAGGACCATTCAGTCCAACTGTCAGCTAATTTTGCCAATCTTTAACTCTCACATTTTCTTACTAAACCACAAAAATAGATTTACACAGAGTCACTTGGATACTGTAACTCAAATAAATCCAAAATACTGCAATATTTTACTTATACAGATCCAAAACTGTTTTGGAAAGCAAAAATAAGGAATTGCATGTTTCAATTCCTAGAAATGAACCATTAATAGTACGCCTACTATAACTAAATAATGTGTGTATCACAGTATAAAAATAATTATATTCTTAACTAGCCAATGAAGCAATTTCCCTTCAAAGGGAAAATAGATAACTCAGGTTAGTTGATGCTCTGTAGCCAGAAGAAACATCACTGTTGATGGTTTTTGTACTGCATTGTGACCTAGTGCCATCTTTAAATCAAAATTCACTTATCTTTTTCAAATAGAAGAGTTTTATTTCATTTGTTTAGGTGAAGCTAGTAATTTTCCTTCCTGACTTTCATTGGCAACCTGTCTATCCTTATGGAAGGTATGAAACACAGGAGAGCCATATTCTCTTTTTCCTAACACAGCAAAATTCCTAGATGGCAATTCTGTCCATTATCATGACAACATTTTCATCAAAACATCTAAACAGAGATACTCACGTGGATTTGGTTTTAATTTTGCCTACATTAGAATGAATTCTAAGACTTGGGACCTCCAAGGAGAACACCTTGTTTTTCCAGGGCCATCTTCCTTGATGTACTACAACTCCCAATGATGTGAAAAGTACCCTCCCATTCCTATTGAGAACACAGTCCTAACAAAAGATAATTAAGAAAAGCAAACACTTACTCTTAAAATACTTGCATTTTATAACTACATCAAAAGCTGAAAGACTTCTAAAGACTGAAGGAAAAAAAGATTGTTTTCTTAAAGCTGAAATATTATCAATTCTTCTCAATAACTCAGAAAAATAAGTTCAGGGAACTCTAGCAAGTACCAATTTTCTGAAACTTCAGCAAGTTATTTTAAACAGGTCTCTTAGTTCCCTCCACTTTGCTGAGTATTGGGATATTTGAATCATTTAACTTCTTTAACTGAATTATTTTGTGCACCACAAGCCAGATTTTGCAATATCAACAGCTCATCATGAAACAGAGCCAATGCAGCACCAGGAAATAGCTAAAGCAAGAGGAGAAACAGATTTGTTTAATTTTGCACACATATTCCTTACGAATTAGTGATGAGGGTAAAGAAAATCCAGAACTAGTATAAAGTTTTCCTAAAAAATGTTTGGATAAAACTTATTTCATATTTGTGAAGTTTTTCACAGACTACTGAAGGCTTAGTAGCAAGTGTTGCCAAAACTTTAATTTCAGTCAGTTTTATGGCCCTTGCCTTATTCCTAGAAGTCTATTTTTCAAAGAAGAGATTTAGAAGACAGACCACAGTCAGGCTTTTGAAGCAGCAGGAATCTTTAAGAAAGAAATTTTTAGTGCTATTTGAGATGATTTTTTTCTCTCTTTGAAAATACAATTAACATCCATGCTTAAATTTATTAATGAGTGTACTGAGTGTACATGTATTTGCTGTCTACCTGTGTATCTAGTTGTGTAAGAGCAAATAGTTTTGCCTGAAAAATGTTTTCTGCAGGAGTCACAGGAAAAAGGTATAATCCAGATAGCTTTCACGTGGCAGAATTTCACACAATTTCATAGTTCTATATAGTCATATTTGTAGGGATGTATGGGTAAGAGACTATTTACCCATTTGACAGCTTCCAACTATATAAAAAACCACTACATGAGACATGAGAAAGACAACATACATAACTTCTATGTGAGGTTCTTTTCTCTCTTTTTATCTGTTAGTACCAAGGATTGTCACACTTCTAACATCTAATTGTTTAATCTGAAAAAAAAAAAGTGATATTACAAAAGATTTTGGATCATATGACTCTTATTTTTCTGTTGTGAAAATCCTAAATGCAGTTATGCAATTATGGAAATGTCAGCTTTGCACGTTTTCTCTCGCCTTCTGGAGCCTGTTTATTTTATGTGTGTATATCATAACGGCAGTACATGTCTCCTAGAGTACCCCATGGCTAGCACTACATTAAAAGAAGCTTTCTTCAATTTAAAATGAACTGAAACCAGAGAGAGATGTGCTCCAGAGTTATAAGGAAAACATGGAGATTGAAAAGTACTTAACATTACTTACTGCTGTGTTTGCAAATGTCAAAGACCATTCACAGATGGAGGGGGTTTTCTGTGTTTAAAGACTTTATTGTCCACAAGAAAGACAAGACATATTTCCATGAAGATGTCAAGGGATAAGAGGATGGTCATTAATACGGGTGTACTGAATGGGAAGGAAAAAAGGCAGAGTCAGGAATGCTTGTAACGCTGCAATGCAAACATGACCTGCAGCACAGAGCCCAACAGCAACAGGGAATACTGCAGAAACTGGGCCCACGAGTAAACTCCTTTTCTGTCACCTTGGTCTCATTCCTTTAAAGTGCCTTTTAGCACTGTCCAGCTGACAGAAGCTAGAATTTCAACAGAAAACACACAATCTCAGATATCACAGTTGTGGAAAGAGAAGGAAATGCTGAACGTCTGGTTTGCTAGGCAGCAGAGTGAGGGTACACCTTCTCCCACCTCTTTTATAGAACTGTCTTAAACACCAGAGATTTTAAAGGAGCAGTGAGATTTACCAACATTTTTTAAGCTGTGTTGCAGCACTAAAGGCAGGCACAGTCAAGCAGAGTTTAGTTTTTACTGCTAAACATAGAGAATGCTTCAGAAACATGACGTCCAGGGAAGCTGAAGAGCCCCAGACACAACTCCAAGACATCTTCAAGGCCTACTGCTTCTGTATGGGAAACAGAAGGTCTGAAAATCAAGTCTTTAGACTAAATAAATGCAGCTACTTCATCATAGGTACCTCATGTATCTATCATGTTTGATAGATACACTAAAACACAGAACAGCATCATCCAAAAAGTAACAATCAAAAAAGGACAAAAAGGGGCAGGTGAGCAGGTTTTAGAATCACAGGATCATTTAGATTGGAAAAGACCTTGAATATCATCAAGTATAACAGTTGCTGTAGTGCTGACAAGTCCACCACTAAACCAGTATCGCTAAGTCCCACATCTAACATCTTCCCTAAGTTTCACATCTTGAAAACACATTCTGTGAAGAAATTTTTCCTAGTATCCTAAACTAATCGAAACTTCCTCTGGTGTAATTTGGGGCCCTTTCCTCTTGTGTAATTTGAGGCCCTCTCCTCTTGTCCTACTGCTTGTTACCTTGAGGAGAGGAGACCAACCCCCACCTTGCTACAGCCTGCTTTCAGATGGTTGTAGAGAGCAATAAGGTCTCTCCCGAGTCCTTTTCTCCAGGCTGAACAAATCCAGCTCCCTCAGAATCTCCTTATGAGACTTGTGCTCCAGACCCTTCCCCAGCTCTGTTGCCCTTCTCTGGACACTGGGCAGCACCTCAATGTCCTTGCAGTGAGGGACCCAGAACTGGACCAGCACTCAAGGTGTGGCCTCACCTCAGCTGAGTACAGCTCTGGTCCTGCTGGCCACACTATTCCTGATACAGGCCAGGACGCCACTGGCCTCCTTGGCCACTTGGGCACATGCTGGCTCATGTTCACCTGCTGTTGACCAGCACCTCAGGTCTTTTTCCAACGGACAACTTTCCACTTTCCAGCCACTCTGCCCCAAATCTGTGGCAGGGCATGGTGTGGTTGTGACCCAAGTCTAGGATTCAGCACTTCATCTTACTGAACTTCATAAAACTGGCCTTGGCCCATCAGTATACCATGTCCAGATTCGTGTGCAGAGCCTTCCTGCCCTCCAGCAGGCCAACACTCCCATATACATATGCCATGTCATGACACTCAAGATAATTTGTCCCACATTGTGTTGGTTTTCACCTTCTCTAAAAGACCATAAAACAGCAAGATTTGATTATTTTAAGCTCTAATGCTAGAACTCCATTTTGGAAGGATGTATAATCAGCTGCTTGGATGTATACTACCTTTTATTACCAGAGAGGTATTTCTTGCCAAGACCTTTATATGGGTTACAATTGCCCTTTCATTAGCATGGTTTCTCAGTGCCTGCCAGTAATACTCTGGGAGACATGAGTGGCACCTGCCATATGAGGTTTTTATCTTCTTATCCTCTCCCCAAAGCAGAAATTGCTCATGAAGTAAAATATTTTTCTCTGGTAGGTTTTACTTTGTCATATGTACATGCAGCAAAGTGCTTGTGTTAAATAGAGCTAGGTCAAAGAAATGATGGCTTCTAGCTCCTGTGGGAGTACATTTCACTGTCTTGCACTGGGTTTGAAGATCTCTTGTCTGGTTCAAAGACTCTTATCCTTGGGGAAAACAGTTGTATTGCGGTTGAGGGTCAACAACTTGAATGGGAATCTACCTGTTTCACAAGACCCAGCAGCTTTTAATTTAACGACTTAATTCATCCTTGTTCTTCAATTAAAGATCAACCATTTCTTTCCTTTTTTCCCCTTTTTTTCTAACAGAAGATATTCCATGAGGTTTTTCTCCTTTTTGATCAAAGGATCTGAGTGACGGGTATGATGTGATGAAATTTTACAACTATTCATTGCTGTTCTGCAGGGCTATTGGTCTGCCAGTTCATAGTACTTTTTGTTGTTTTAAAACTCGCCATTTGATTTTGGTTTCCTCTCTACTCTTTTACAGGAGAAAAACATATCTCCTAAATTAAAAAGGCTGAAAGGATTAGGAAAGGAAAGAGTTTCAAGTGAAAAGATATAGCTGATTACAAGATGAAAAAGATAACTGAGTAAATAATTATGCTTTAAATACATATTTGTCGTGTTTTTTGCACTGCTTTTTATCCTGAGCGTTGTCTTTCTTCTACCAGCTTGCTTATGGTTCCACTCGAATAAAGTAGATTCAGCATGATTTACTGCAATTAGTAAAGATTGATATTATATGCTATTAAGTCCCTTGTATAGTTATGTCAAACAATTAATGAAACAAATCACTGAAATCCCAAGTGTAATAACAGAGTAAATATTTTTATTTGAGCCAAAGTACTGCAACTGTGAAGAAATATTGGGATAGAAGGACATTACAGTCACCTTTCGGCTAATGAAACATGAACAAATCCCTAACAAAAAAAAAAAAGGGGAAAGAAAAAGTGTGACTGATAAAATATAAATTAATCTAAAGGATTTTGAGTTCACAGCAAAGTAGCAAAATGTAAGCAAAACGTGCACAGCTAATTCTCTCCTCAAAGTCCTAAGTTTACCAAAAGAGATATTCCAGCCTCCTGAATGTAGGCAGTATACTGGGTTTGGGAACATTTATCTAAAAGAAGCCATGCTCCTGTATCAGCTCTGCTTCCTTCCTTATCTTGTTCTCAGGTTGGATAAGAAAGTTAAACACTCTGCTGTCTTCAGTGTGAGTCCTGTTTAGGAAGAATTTCCACAGTCAAAACACATGTGGACCTGGTCTAAATATATGATACACAAACCTCTCACTCTATATATGAAAAATAAGACAGAATTGATTTACTTAGCATAGGCAGAGAACATGGTGAGACTGTGTGATATACCTTAAAATGTACTTTGTACAAAACCAAGACCAGCAGGTCAAAAGAGATGATCCTTCCTGTCTTCTCCACTGTTGTGATATCCCACCTGGAGTGCTGTACCCAGATCTGGGATCCTCAGCACAGGAAAACATGGACCTGTTGGAGCTAGTCCAGAGAGGGGCCATGAAGATGCTCACAGGGCTGGAGCACCTCTCCTATGAAGGCAGGCTGAGGGAGAAGGTTGCTCAGCTGGAGAAGACAAGGGTTTGAGGAGATTTTATAGCACCTTCCAGTACCTAAAGGGGCTACAACAGAGCTGGAGAGGGACTTTCTACAAGGGGTTGTAAGTGATAGGACAAGGGTGGATGGTTTTTAATTGAAAAAGGGTAGGTTTGGGTTCAATATTGGGAAGAAATTTTTTTCTGTGAGGGTGCTGAGGCACAGGAACAGGTTGCCCAGAGAAGCTGTGGGTGTTCCATCCCTGGAAATGTTCAAGGCCAGACTGAGTGGAGCTCTGAGAACCCTGCTCTAGTGGAAGGTGTCCATGACTAGGGCAGGGAGATTGGAAATAAATTGTCTTTTACATCCCTTCTGATCCAAACCATTCTATGGTTCTATGAATCACTCCAGGATTGTACACATCTCTAATTAGCAGATTAGCAGTGAATCTCCTAGATAGACTTTAGTCTTACTTGGAGAAGAGGTTCTTGTGTCTACACTAGAGAAAGGAATTATGCATTTCCTTTTCTGTATCTCTGAAAAGGTAACTTTGAACAGTGAAACAGAAATACATCACAGCCACATGTAAAGTTGTTCCAAAAGTCTGCTTTTCTTCCAAATATTTCAGTGATTTACGGATTTATAGTAATCACACCCCTTTAAACTTTGTGATAGGTAATTGTGGGTAAACACCAATATTTTAATCCCACTTCCCATTAATAGTTTTGATACTGGTTACTTTAATGTAAGGTCTAGGGAAAATGAAGTAACAAAAACTTCATTTTTCTAGGACTTGAGGCTGTATATATATATGTATGTATGTATGTATGTACGTATGTGTGTATGTACAAAATGGTAGCTGTGGTATTGCTATGGTTGAAATCAGACCAAGAAGAGGGACCTACCCTCATTTCAGTTATATGTAAGAAGTGATACTCCTGTCAAAATCTCAAGTCATACAGGCATATTGACAGTGTTCTCAGGAGAGAAAAGTAACTGGGCAGAGACCCTTTCTGGCTGATGTTCTAGATACGTAGAAGAAGAGGAAGATGAGAATAAGAGAGATGAGAGAAAAAAGACAGAAAAAATCCACAAGCCACAGTAGATATCTTTGTGCTGTGTTTTGAGAGATGTCCAGACAGTGGGCATGGAAACCTGGCTCTGGGTATTGCTCCCCTGACGAGGTGAGACACCACCTCTTAGGCAGGTTTGGAGGTTCATGTGCTGTTGACGTGCTGTTAGCTCCGTGTTAGGCACTTTGGATGCTCTCATGCACACCTCCACTCTGTATCTGCAGGTTGCCTGCAGCACCTCTGCAATCACTGAAACTGCTGCCTGGCAGTTGTCTGTATATACTGGAGGCAAGCAGAGTTGGGAATATGCCATGTTTCTGGCTTCTTCAAGGCTCCACTTTAAGACTGATATTGACAAAGCCAAAGACTGGTAACATGATCCTGAAGAAAACGCCAAATCCCCTAGTGAAAGTATTTGTGTTGGATGTTGATTGCCAGAGATTTGGTTTAAATTGTGAGGGATTTTTAAAAAGTGAAAATACA
>WAAE01021768.1:0-13796 GCA_013400495.1 Nicator chloris
TCTTATTTATCACTTTATCACAATTCTAACACTTAGGATTTCTGCTATTATCTCTGATAAAACAAGAGCAAAAAGAAAATGTGAAGAAAAATAGAAATATTATTTTCTATTATTGTTCTTCCTACCTGTAAAATTTTAGAACCAAATATATAGAAATATCACATTTTATTTGTGAAAATAGCAAGTCAGATTACGAATAAGTCACAGGCCAACATTTAAAATTTCCACCACAGTTTAGGTCTAACTTGTGTGCCCTCACACAATTCAGGATAGTTATTTGTTTCCATGGGTATACTCTTTCTCCTAAGCTCCAAGAAATCATTGTGGTAAAGAAATTGTCCTTATGTTCAATTAAATCAGCATCATTACATTAAAGCAAGACCTACAAAGAGATCATCAAAAGGCAGCCTCTGTTATCTCATTTAACCTTAAAAAAAAAAAAAAAAANGCACAAAAAAAAAAAAAAAAAAAAAAAAAAAAAAAAAAAAGAGAGAATCTCAGCTCAATGGAGCTAAAATGATCAAAGCCTCACTTTGACCCATTAGCCCTGTTACCTAGAGCAAAAGAAACAAAACAAGGACAGTATCCTAAATGTCTGCTGATTCTCAATCTCATGTGCTGATACAAAAATTCATATTCTTAACTATTAAAAAATATTTTTAAAATTTAAAATGCAGCTTCATATAGTCTATTAATCTCATATCTAAAAGAATATTTCATCTTTAAAACACTGTACAACAGTTACTAAAAATAGAAACAACAAACAATCCACCCAATAGCTGAACTCTGTGGTGGTTATATGCAAGATTCACCTAGAATTCCCTTATCAACATCATCTTTTCTACCCCACATCTGAAAAGGCTGCAACTGGAAGCAGCAACCAAAACAAAGCATACATTGAAATGTACAATGCAAATGAAGGATGCTTTGACTACTGCCATTTGTGCTCTATTTGATTTTTGTTTGCTATTTTGATTCTGTGTAATCACCAAGAAATTAAGTGAACCACTGGAATGGACAATGTTTAACTTAAGATAGGATTCCTTGCTAAACTGGAAAACATACTATCATCACAGATTATAAAATATGTTACAAGTAGTCATTGGCTCAGAAAACCATCAGAGTTGTCTCCTGGGAGAATAGGGGATTCTCCAGAAGCAAAGAATTGTGAAGTTAGAGAGTGTTAGCCAGTTTTTAGTGGAGAAATGGAAGGAGACTATACAAAGTCTTCTGCAGATACATGGAAGATTTTGGAAGGAGGGTGTCTGAGTCAATGTAATCAAATGACCAAACAAATTCTTACTTAGGAGTAGTTAAAAGATTTTAAGACAGGAAGATATCTGAACATATGATATACAAAACCACAAATATTTGCACTTAGGGCATACATGCTCTCTATGTTAGAGAGAATAATGAAACAACAGTAAGTTTTTTTAAACCAACCATTTCCTGTCATCAGTTGACCTGCTTCCATTCCTTTTCCAAAGGGCTCCAAAAACATCTCTCCTCCAGACACCAATGTGGTGTCTGTTTCCGCACATACAAGCAAACTACTGCAATTACATGAGTCTTGTGTTCTTGTTAATGTGATTCCCATTTGTTCAAAAGCTCCCATCCAAAGCTCATCTTGCTTGGGTGTAAGTACTTTTCATGGGCCAGATTCAACAACTGAAGCTTCTGCCTCTTATGCGAAATTCTCCTATTTGCATTACACTTAATGGACTGCAGTCACTCCTAATTTCCAAAGACATGACTTGGGGCCTGCCTGCACAAGAAAGAATAATTTATTTTAATTTAAGGGTTGTTTTTTTTCTTTTCCCGATGAATTGACTCAAGCAAAACTGATGTAAAACAGACTGAAATATCTGTTTGGATTCTTGCACTGATTTAGCTTATCTGGTAGAAGAAGGAGATGTGTGCTTTTTAGTCTCTGAAGAAAATTATTCTTGCCTTTCCATGCACATCTGGTACTGATTTTTCTTCCTGAGTCTATAAAAGATGTGGTGAAAGTGTAGCGCAAAAACCACTTATGCCTGCTTACATCCTACGTTCAAAACTTAACTGAGCCACAGCTTCTGGGTCTCACTGCTCCTATGCAGCCAGCACAGCAATGGCCCCCTGGCACCCATAAAATATGTGGGAACTACTGCAGCCACACTCACATTCAACATAATGAACAGCTCTGCTGACCCCATGCACTTTTTCAGGATAGAGGAAGAGGACCAAGACATGGTGAAGTAAGAAGCACAGGATTAAGGAGGTACATGCATGCAGGGGAAGCCAAGGTTCCACTCTTTCTTTCTGGAGGTGAAGGTTGATGACATGGGTATGCAGAACAGAAATTATGTGACTGAAGTCCGAAATAAAGAATAAACTTTTGTGGGTGCAAGAACAGGTAGGAAAGCTTATACGTGAGCATTGGACTGTAATCCTAGCTTGAATTACAGGAACATGAAGTAGGGAAGGTGGGAGAAGAGCCATAGATGAGGCTCTGGTTTGGCATGGTAGGAAAAGCATGTGACCCTGGATGCCAGAAGTGACTGATGATGATCATATACCTACTGAGTTTGGGAACTTCTGGTCTGTACTATCACACCATCACTTCTGCAGGTGTGTTCTTTTTGAATTCTAAGACATAAGTTTTCTTGTATCTTTGCACCACCTACTATTTTCTATTCTCTGCCAAAATCATTTTGTCTTGGCTTTCCTTCTTTCATATACAGCACTGACCTAATATTTAAGCTAATGCACTTAGTGGCATGCTCACCATAAGCAGCACATTTTCAATGTTTAAGAGTATCTCACTTGTAGAGATAATGACTTGTAGAAAATGCTCTACAAAATTAAATTACTTAATAGAATAATTTAAGACTAATTTTCTGTTCTATAGTCAAGGTTTAAAAACCAAAAATTTTCTTTAAATACAAATTTTATTTTATGCCTTGAGATTTGACTCACATAGACAAGGACATACACTAGATGCAGACATATAAAAAACTCAAAATTTCAAATGCATTCAGTACACAGGAAATTAACAAACAATTGGTTTTTAAATTGTTTAAATTTCACTCTGGAGCCTGGTTTGGAAAAGAAAACCTCCTAAAGGCTAAAAGTGACATTTGGAGGTTTATTTCATAATGTGACCAGAAAATGCCATATTCAAAGGCATCCATGTACACATGCATAAATATGTACAGTATTTTATCATGTACATGACAGGTCACATACATAAACCACACAGTGGATCTACATAACAATACCTACTTCAATGAGAGATTTAAAATAATTTTAGTATGAATTGTACAATACAGCTAGCTTAGCATCTTTCTGTATATGAATATATTATTATTAATTTATGTACAATACATACAATAAAAACATTGGATAGTATATATTTGAAATCTATCAAAGTATGTAGAAAACCTACCTCAAATATCAAAATCAATACCATAAAATTGTGGGTGGAAAGCAGCAGATTCAGTGATTGAGATACACTACTACTATATGTAGTTAAATGTTTGTGGAATTTGGAACCAAATTAATTGGTAAAATTAATTTCTGTGATCAAAATTGACCACAACTACAACATATTAAGGCATAAGAGTAATGGAAAAGCAGTCCTACCCTTTCAAAAACAAAGCAAAGAAAAAATCCTCCCTGTTTCATGTTACCAGCACGACTTGATAATAATGCATTGATCAGTGCATACCAAGTTCACAAACCTATTTTAAATTTTTTTATGACAAAAACCTCTTTTATGACACTGACAACATTGGGTCCATTAAAGATGATCTCTGCTATTAAGACATTTCAAAGATAAAATGTCAGTCTCTATTTCAGCCCCAATCTTCAACTGGAGAGATTCTGAACATCAGCTTTGATGGAGGAGGATTGGCCTTCCACTACCCTCCTTTGCAGCCACAGCATCTTGGTGTGCCTGAAGTATGAATAGGATATACTCTACCACAGCTCTGTTAGTCTGCTGAACATTTCTGTGCATACCTATCACCAACTATAAAAGGTAGCTCCATCCCTGAAGCTAAAAATTAAGCACACATACCTGCTTAATTGAATACCCACATACAAGGACTCCTGAACTGGATTCTAAATAAATATAACAGAAAAGTGTGTCAGATAATCCATACATTCATAAAGCCATTATTATGTTGTTTTAACCTCCCTGTCACAAGGCATAGCTCAATTTAGCAACTGTGCTTGCACCTATATTAGTCAATGAAAAGTGTAATTGCCTGTATCCAACAGTAATCATGGTCCTTAGTCAATATTCATTCTAACCAGAGCTCTCCACCTTTAACAGTCAATAAAATGCTTTTGTAATCCTGTTTTTGCAGGATCATATTCTTTTGTCTTATCCTGCTATGAGTATAAGCTAGCTAAATCTTGAAAAATGCATTTGAAGGTAATTTTAATCATACAGCAACTATTCTTCCCAAACTGAAGGCACCTTTCCTCCATCCTCCCACGTATCACTCAAAAATAACTACAGTTCACACAGCAGATGTAAAATGAAGACTTATGGGCTCAGTTTCCAATTCTATCAAAGGCTGCTTTTAAAAGTTTGAGCATATGACTATTTTTTCTGTTCAATTACTCATTTACAGAAGGAACACAAGTCAACTTTTTGTTCCATGTGTGTTTTAAGGATTTAACCACACCTTTGATATATTCAAATGCCACATTAAGGACTACTTAACTACGCAAGAGGACAAGAAAAAGTGGTTAAAAAGCTATGGTGGCCTGAATATATCGCAGAACAATCCTCAGAGTAGGAGGATTTCTCAGGTCTTGAGTAGAAAATCAAGTAAGAGGAATTATAACCTTCTCAGCAAGGAGATAAATATCTTGCAGACTAATCAAGTCATTTGTACCAAACCAGAAAGCATTCCTGTCCTTTGTACAGTCACTCCACAGAAGGTTCTTAAGTTCCACTGTCAATTTCCACCGAGTACCTAAATTAACAACCTTCCTATGCAAACGAAAGTACTGGACAAACACGAGATTTCTCATCTCTCTAATATTTCGGAATAAAAATTTAAAACCCCACCCAGGCAAATCTGTACAGCCGCGACCCCACGCACGCCAGAAACCACGGCAGGAAATAGGGCCACGTTCTGAAGCGCTATCCTGAAGCGACTTTCACTTTCCAGCTCACTACGGTGCTGCGGAGACGGCGCCAGCCGTGACACCGAGAGGAGCCGGGGGGCGGGAGGGGGTATCTCGCGGGTCTGCCCGAGTCCTCAGGTTCCAGCCGCTGCCTGCTCCATCCATCCATCCTCCATCCATCCATCCATCCATCCATCCATCCATCCATCCATCCATCCATCCATCCCATTCCATCCCATCCCATCCCATCCATCCATCCCATGCATCCCATCCATCCCATCCAGCCCATCCCCGGCAGGAGCGGAAGAGGCAGCCCACGGCCGGGACCCCACGGCTCCCCGCCCAACAGCGGCGCGGAGGCCCCTGACATTGGCCGGGGCACGCGGCGGCGGCGGCGACTACCGGCGACGGGACGTCCCAGCCCGCCCCTCGCAACCCGGAGACGTACCCACACCATCCCAGAGCCCGGCGGCAGGGGAGTGGCGAGGGAGCGGCCCGACCTCTCCCTCCACAGCTCCGCGCAGCGCCCCTCCGGCCCCCGAAATGGCTGAACAAAGGGAACCTCGCTCGGCCACCGCCGCCCCTCGATTGGCCGCGGGGCGGGGCTGGGGGCGGGGGCGCTGCTGCCCGGTCGCCCTGGCAACGGCGGGCGGGATGGAGGCGGCGGTGAAATGGCCGTCCGGCCCGAGCCGGCTTCTCACGGCTCGGCCGCGGCCCTCCAGCAGGAACGGGCTCCTTACGGGAATCCTTTCCAGGCTCCCCAGGCTGGCCTCCTCGCCCCGCACCCCCTCACGCCCGGACCCCTCCGGCCGCAGCCGCTCTACATGAGGTGTCTGACACATGCGCCAAAAATCATAGAAAATCAAAAATGAGGCTGAGGGCTAGAGAGCAAAAGTACAGCACCCTAGATTTCATCTTAGGCAGGCAGTGCAAGTGCACANCCTCGCAACCCGGAGACGTACCCACACCATCCCAGAGCCCGGCGGCAGGGGAGTGGCGAGGGAGCGGCCCGACCTCTCCCTCCACAGCTCCGCGCAGCGCCCCTCCGGCCCCCGAAATGGCTGAACAAAGGGAACCTCGCTCGGCCACCGCCGCCCCTCGATTGGCCGCGGGGCGGGGCTGGGGGCGGGGGCGCTGCTGCCCGGTCGCCCTGGCAACGGCGGGCGGGATGGAGGCGGCGGTGAAATGGCCGTCCGGCCCGAGCCGGCTTCTCACGGCTCGGCCGCGGCCCTCCAGCAGGAACGGGCTCCTTACGGGAATCCTTTCCAGGCTCCCCAGGCTGGCCTCCTCGCCCCGCACCCCCTCACGCCCGGACCCCTCCGGCCGCAGCCGCTCTACATGAGGTGTCTGACACATGCGCCAAAAATCATAGAAAATCAAAAATGAGGCTGAGGGCTAGAGAGCAAAAGTACAGCACCCTAGATTTCATCTTAGGCAGGCAGTGCAAGTGCACACTCAGGGTCTTGCCAATGGATTGAGTGACAGGATTCAGAGCAGCCCTATGAAGAAGGACTTGGCGGTACTGGTGTATGAAAAGCAGGACGTAATCTGGCAAGGTGCATTTGCAGCCAAGACAGACAATTGCACACTGGGCTGCATCAAAAAACATGAGGCCAGCAGGTTGAGGAAGATGATTCTTCCCGTCTGGCTTCTATATCCAGCTCTGGAGCCCTCACCACAGGAAAGGCATGGACTTGTTGGAACAGGTTCAGAGGAGAGTACTTCCAACTCAAACCACTGTATTCTGTAATTCTGTGATGTGTGGCCAGCTGTCGTGGCAAGAAGACCACTGCACATTCATTCATGGCTGTGCGCCCCCCAACAAATTACCGTAGCAATCTCTAGTTGTGCTGCAATCCTATCTCCTTGATTGTAAGCACTAGCTACTCTTTTATTAAACAATGAAAGCTGATAATTTTCACCCCATTTCTAAAGCTTATAGACCATTTAGAAAAGCAGGTTCTTGAGACAAACTCGGTAACTTTGCTTATGGTCCCATTGTGTGTCTTCTGCTCTTGGAATCACATGGTCTTCTCTCAGTCCTCATTTAAACAATCCTCTATCTGCCTCTTTGGCATACTCATAACCCTTCCACATGCCCACATACTACTATGATTTCACAACAACCAAAAGCTTTTGACAGGGTCTTCCATAAAAGGGGGCTGCTTTCCCAGCCACTTGTCTAAGTCAGCACTCAAATGTTGCTGTGTGAGTTTAGCTCTAGCATTGTGCCACACAACATTTCCTAACTGTTGCAGAGGAAAACACAACTGGTCTGAACACAAGAATTTTGTATTCATAATACATTAATTGTCTATTACTCCAACACTTACCTCAATTAGTTTATTTTCATGGAATCTGTATGGTAATCTTGCAATTACTAACACTTCTAGACCTAGGAACATCTAGACACTACTATGTCTAGATCTCCCCATGCAGGAAGATCTGTGGCAGTTTTGTTGAACCAGACAGAAGCACCAATTAAGTGTAGTGGTTTTGGTTCACCAATCCGAGTTTCCTGGCCAACACACCAATTAATGTAGTGGGTTTAGCACTGGCCAAACACCAGTGCACCCACTAGAATTATTTACTCATTTTTGTGACAGCTATAACTGGACTAAAGCTGCACAGATAATTTGGCCATGACAGACAGCTTAGCTCGTTAGGGAATCGAGAAATGCTAGTCCCCAGGTATTAAGGTGATTGGCTGAATTCAAGCTCAAACAGGGGACCACAGCCAATCCCTTTGAACCACGGATGCAGCCACATCATTGGCCAGTGAGCTGGGTGGAGTTGAGACCCTTACCCAATCAAGTGTTTAAGAGAGGGAAATTCAAAGCCCCTATAAAAAGGGGCTCCCCACAATAAAATCTGACTGTTGCTGCATGAACTTTGGCGTGTGTATGTCGCATTCCTGTCTCCGCCATCAGCGACAATTTTCTGCTGCAAGATAAGGATTAGGAGGAGGAGAGCTAAGCAGGCTCAAAACTTTAAAGGGTATAAAGAAAATTTTATTAACAGAACTAAAAGGAAAAAATAGTAAGAAATCAGAATAAACCTTCAGAACGCTTTTCCTACTACAATGTAGAGACAAATTTGGTATTTTCACTCAATTTACCACTTTAAAAATAATCTTTCTTCAGTTCACTTAAGGAGAGGAGTCTCTCATGCCATGCCATGGAGACTTTTCCACAAGAAACAGTTCTCTCATGGTTTAAATTTTCACAAATAGCAGCCGCCAGAAATTCTACGACTGTGAAGTCCCCCCACGGTTTGATAGTTTTCCCACAATTGCCATACTGGGTCATCTCAGCTTATTCGTGTGCAATTTTAAGGATGAACTGTTCTGATACAGAAACAAAATTCTCTTCTTTTGTCTCTGGGAACAGAGGTTTTCTTCTTCCATCCCTGGGGCAAGGTTTCTCATCTCTCTTGTCTCTCTGTGTTCAAGCTTCTCATTGGATCACAGCTACTTTAACATCTGCTTGCTTCAACCCGTGTGCCTCTGCTCATGGCTGTGGCTAGAATGCTATAACGCCCCAATGCATTCCATGAGCTACAGGGAAAAAATAAAGGTCTGATTTATCAATTATATCTTCACCATAGCCTTACAAGAGAATTTCAGCCCAAGACTAAGGCACTTCTCATTCTCTTCCCATCTGGGACATGACTCCTTCACTGACCTTGGTGTCTCCATGTTTTTTTCTTTACATATCCTCACCCTTTCCTTTTTCTCTCACTCAAGAGGATTGATGTCTGCAAGTTCCATTTGTGCACTGACAAAGTTAATCTCTCGCCCGGGCCTGCAGATGCACATGTGATCTCTGCTGGGTGGCGGCTGCTCTGGCTGCATGGCTGTTTTCTGGCGCCTGCTGCATTCAATTCCAGCCACGGAGCTGCTTTCTGCGTGGGCTACAGAGCCACCTCTCTTCTTATCTGCAGGATTTTCCACAGCACCAGCAGGATGGCTTGGCAGCTCACAGCCGGAGTGGGGCCCAGCTAAGCTCCACCCTGTGAAAAACGAGGTTCACTCTCCTAGTAAAATTTAAAAGTTTAGTAAAGGACAATAGGAGGCAAAGACAATAAAGCACAGTTTTTAACGGCAGAGTGCTTGGGATTCAGCCAAAAGCACACCTGCTATTTCAGAGACACCCTTTATATACCTTTTCTATTGCATCAGCCTATTGCATCTTCATAAACAGTTATGCACATTCAAACTTTTCCCCAAACTAGTTTACAAGTTCCAAGGGCTGTTTAGCATGGCTCCTCCTGGTGTCCATCTTTTTAGAGCATCTTTTTGGCTGTAGTTTTAGTCTGTTCTTATTATCACCTCCAGCTTGGGTTTTGGTCCATACTTTCTTCAGACAGCAGGTGCTGATAGTTGGCATATCAGTAGCGGGGGTCTTCATCATATGTTCATTGGACGTTATCCCAACCAAGCAGGTAGTTCCATTACAAGCATAACTATACCAGCTATTTCACTAGTATGTCTAAGTTTAGTTAATAGCAGAAATAAAATCTATATCTTCATAGCAAAGTTATTTTAACATTATGCATATAGCATCCATTTTAATATTTGCAAAAAGACAATATTATAATATGTATTTATAACAACCCAAAGCCAAGTGGAGCCAGCCTGACCCGCCAGCTGTGGTTGGAACTTGGCAGTGGCAGAATCCCAACCAAGCCGCACTGCGGGCTGACCTGGCTGCGTGGTGGAGCAGGGCCGGGCCTGGCCAGCACTGCAGCAGAGCAGGGCCCAGCCTGGCCACCATCCAGTTACTTGTTCAAAGGCCAGAAGCTAGACAGCTTTTCCTGGGGCTTGTTCGTCTTTAAATGGGATTTCACAGAGGCATGTTCAGCTCTCTTGAGTGGTTTAACAAGGTATCAATATTCAAAACTAGACAGCTGATTGGTTGTGTCAGGTCTGAAGGAAGCTCTCAAGGTTCTTACAGGGAATCACTTCTGTAGCTGGTGGATTCTTTCTTTAACTAAAAGTCACACTATGTTAAACCACTGTTATGTGCATATTCAAAAGGCTTCTTCCCTCTATTGCAACTCCTGCCCAAATAGTCAAATTAAATACTCATTATTTTCCTCAAGTATTATTTTACTGTGTGTTGTTCTGAGTAGATTGTAATATAGTTATATGCTGAATTGTGATTTATACTTAATCACAATTAAGTATAAATCACAATTTATACTTAAAATACTTAAGTATTTAATAATACTTAAGTATTTTAAGTATAAATTACTTAATACTTACACCTTAATACTTACACCTGCAACAATTACTGTAAACTCATTATCTCATAATAAAATCTCTCCACTAATAAGAAAGTAGGTATGTGGGGTTGTATCTTCCAGTTCAGCCTTCCTGAATACAGAACATATGTTCTATAGCTTCCTTCCACCTTTGCCAGCAATCTGCTGGCAACGTCCTGGCCTACTTTCCTCCTGAAAATATTCTGTGTGAGCATGCTCTACCTGGATGCCCAATCCTCTGCTATTCTATTCCTGATGATTTTCAACCTGTCGGTCAGCTGCAGTCAAATCTAACTTACATGTGAGGGTCTCCAAAATATAACAAAGTTCAAGTCTTGAGATAAACAGCAGGGAGCCAGGTACAGGAGAGGAGCTGTGCTAATGAGGAAATGTTGGAACAGATCAAAGGAAGAGATAGTTTCTGCCTGTTCGATATCCTGTCAGTTCATCAGTACCAACATACTGATTGGTCCAGCCCATACATGTAATTTAAAATGAGAGTTGTAATACTGTTTCTGGCCCAGCTGTCTGCCTGAAGATGTGAGAGTGAGCTTGTAGTAACAGGGTTTATTGGGTATGGGAAGGGGAGCTACAAATACTCAAATTGTGGTACATGTCCTGGTACCTGATATAGGTATTTTAAACCAGTTCATAGTACAAGAAAGCTACAAAAGCAGTATAGTCAACTACTCAAATATTCCTCTAAAGGGGACAGAGAAGCCGGTGTGGCCACCCTGATGTTGTACATCATAATCTCCAATGGCTGAACTGCTTCGTTGGTGGCATAATTAAAATGATCCAGGCCCAGCGTGTCCTTCCACTGGCTAGAGACCAAGAGATGGAAGAAAGAAAGGTAAGATCTACCTTTGCCTGACTTCACCCAGATTTAAGATAAATACAGATGTCTAACTTCCTGACAACTTTCTGAAGATTTCTTTTGTTTCAATAAAATGAAATATTAGAAACAAACACTGCATTTTCAGTTAGCTAGACTTCATTGAAATTCACTTTCAGACTTGACACACTAGTCAGCTGTACTTAAACAAGGCAAATAAAACTATAATCTATGTATCCATTTTACTCTAGTGATAGATTGCAGCAGAGTATGTTTAAATAGTTTTGCTTTCCATGCACACTTGATATCATCTGTGAAAGGCATCTTCCATACAAAGGAAGGTCTTTCTCTGGTGGTCCATTTCAGCTGCTCATTATATTCTATCAACAAAATGTGAAGGAAACAGGTTATTGCAAAATTAACATCTCCATGTTTATATGCAGGCACTGAAGGCTTTTGGAATGGTGAGGTATCTGGACACAGGTACCTTAGACAGAGCCACCTTAGACACAGCCTAGTCATGATAGCACATAGCAAGCCTGAGTACAATACTTTTAGCTGAGAAAGCCAAAGGTCCGTGCTAAACAATTCCTAAATTTATTTGAAACTAGCTTAATCATGTCTACATTGTCCTGTTGATGCATTATATTATTTTTAATTTAATTTTTTTTTAATTTGAGGCTGCAACTCTGTCTGTGTGACTGCAGACTGTTTTTTAGGAGCAGAATTAGTTATTTTCACTATAATTTGTTATCATTTGTTGGTTTTAAGCACCTGATTTTTCTTGACAGGATCAAGCACAGAGATTCATCATCTGAAAGCATGGCGGTGCATCATCTGAAACTGCAAGGGCAGTTTTCTTAGTAACAAAGGAAGCTGTGCAGTTCCCATGAAAATTTGCTCTCCAGCTTACAAAGAATGACTTAATTAAATTTAAGGGTTGTTGTACAGAGGAATCAGGAAGAACTTCAGATGCTCTACAGATGCTGATAATATAACCTGTAATTTTTACAATTTTGTCTTCCATTTACAGGCAAGAGTAAAGTTAGGATTGACTAAAACCTAGAAATTAATGCAAAGGTGTTTTGGTATTTGCATGGGTTTGCAATTTGGAAAGCATCAGGTGGAAGAGAAATTACTGCCCAACACATATCAGTTAGATATCAATTTACATAGTCATGTGTAGCAGTGTGGAGATGAATGGTGGTTGCTGCCACCTCTGCCCGAAAAGTATCTCTTCTCAAGAAGCCGCTCTCGTGGGCATGCAAGCAGTCACTCAAGTCCACACTCACACACACCACAGGTAAGTCAGCTAAGAAAGACCAGGAGGGTCTCCTGTAGAAAGTTCCAGCAAGGTTTATTTTGCATGCCAAGGGTTTCCAGGGACAGAAAGACCAAGATCAAAAGAATGCCCAAGGTTAAGTATGGGGTCAGGAGCAAATGGTCTGAGGGCAAGGGCTGGTATGAGGGCAGGGCAAAAGACAATGACCAACAGGGAACATGGGGGTGGATAATCAGCAATACCACAATGTTTTGGTTTGAAAGACAGGTATCTGCCAGGGGAAACTAAAGCCTTCCTTGGAATGGAGAAAGTAAACTCCCTCCCTCCGAATTATTATGATTTTGAAATTAAGGGGGCTTTCAGGCAAAGATATAGGAATATCAATCCTTTACTAGGAACATTACAAAATATAAAGGCAATAGTACAAGAAAAGAAAGAAACAAGCAAACAACAACAAAATAATCCTAGAAACACTGACAGAGTCACAATGCAACCTGACACCCTGTTTGGTCAGGGTGTTGGAAGTAGCCAAAATAAGTCCTCCTGGAGTGACAGATGTGGCTGCGTTGGAGTAGAGATGATCCTGTAAAAGGGTGCAGTGGTGATATGGGTCCAGTCTTCCTCTGGGAGTCCAGTAGAAGAACCAGCTGCCATGGTCTTCTGATTCCAGTTTTTATCCAGGCAGGAATGCCTGGCTCCTCCCAATGGGTAGAGCATCTCACAACGGGTGATTTAATTTTACCAGTCATGCAGGGAGCCTTCATGGCCCATTCACAGATTATATCTCCCTGGAGAGAGGATGGGTGGTGGAAGAGATAAAGAACACTGCCCACCTGGTTTTAACAGCTGGGCCATTAACAGAAGGCACCCACCCCCACCCCCAGAGATAGAGAAAAACATCTTCCCAGCTGGTTTCAGCAGATGAAAACAGAATACACATTTTTGGTTACATATTGCAACCCAAGACACACAACCACTGGGGAAACGGAATGCAGAAATCTCGAGGACTAGGGACATATATGAACAGTAGAGGTGGGCAAGACCCAAGGGGTAATTGGAAGAAGAGAACTGAGATGAATTATCTTGGTACTGCAGAGCACTGTTGGGGAAGCCTTTTTGGTCACCCTAAACTATGAGGCATTCTCGGAGCCTCTGGTAGATTCTTCCAGCGCATTGCCCTGGAAGTTTCCCTGGTAGGCTCAAGGGCTTCTACAGTCATGGACCATGTTTCAATGCTAATATCACTGTTTAGTTGATCATCAAAACCAAGAGGATGTGTTTTCACCTTTT
>WAAE01021769.1:0-89725 GCA_013400495.1 Nicator chloris
TTTTCTTCTCTTTCCCCCTGCACTCCCTTCATGCTCTCAGCATTCAGGCCTATATCCCCACTTTTGGGGTACTTGCTTTCTGCCAGGCTGCTCTGTTTAAAGGTTTCTGTAGCTTAACAATTTTTAAGATTTGAGTCTTATGCCTTGCTCAGTGACACCTTCCCTTCCCCCATGCCTCATCTAAGGGTTTTTGGATGTCAATCCCCTGGATGTTTCCAATCTAGAGCACAGCACAGGCATTGTGTGAATTACATAGTCGAACACTGAAGTTCAAGAGAGCCATGGTGTTTGCTGAATGGTTGGAGTTCAGGGGTTACTTGACAAGAAACATCTTGATGAAGGACCTCTCCTTTCTGCAGCGTGCTGTTTTGTGTCTGCTCTTGGAGAAGAACAGCAATCCCAGCCCAGACAGGGCCCCTCTGTCCGACCACTGAACCAAGATACATGCTTGTTTCCAGTTGCTTTGGCTAGACAAGAAACAGCAGAGTTAATGGGCAGAAGGGGATATTAATTTGCATTTGAATACAGCCCAACACAGTTACTCAATGTTACTGCTGGGCAACGGGAAAATTAAGCTGAAAGGGAGTTAGCATATGGAAAAAAAATGTAGCTGATGCTGAGAAGACAGACTGCAGTTGCCGTGAATTAGTGGCCACAGCTGTTAAGCAGGATGCCATGCTGCTCTCAGGGCAGTAGCAAAAGTAGATATTCCATTTTATACACAGTGTGACACAATGTGCAACGGCTAGAGAAATAAAATCAACCAACAGGAAAAAAAAAAGTATGTATGTGTGTGGGAAGTGAGGCAGTCGCAATATTAAAGGTCCAGTAATGAAAAACCACAGAGGCAAAGGAATGCAAGGGGAGGTATCCTGCCCTCTTAAAAAGAGCAATAAAACCCATAAAAAAGTTTCCTTCCATTTGCAGTGGGCCATTATTATTTTCCAGGAGTCTTGCTAATCACAGCAATTCTCCCCAGTCAGACAGAGCCCAGAGCCAGATCTTTATGCACGTTTCTATGTGTTATTATAGTTGAGAGCAATATGTGGTTACCGTCTCACAGCTATTGCTTTTTTATTCCTTCTTTTCTCAGGATCTGGGTTTCCTTTCCTGGCTGAGGACCTGACTCAAGTGAGCTACCTGTTGTCCCAGGGAAATCAGGGGATGGATTGGAACTGGAAAGGTTCATACAAGCAGCTCCCTTTCAGCTCTGGGTCTTTCATTTCGTGAAGCCCTGGTTTAGCCTGCAGCATTCATTGCCATGATCCCATGGACACACAGCAGAGTAATGTGGAAAGCCACAATGTCCCCCCTCTATTTTCTTTATTTTCTTTTTTTAAAAAGTTAAGATTCCTTGAGTAAGCTTTAAACACATACAAATCTATGACCAGACATCCTCACCCCTTTTATTACAAGACAAACTCTAGTCAGAGCATTGCTTTTCCAAACTGGCTAAAATTGGTATCATCAATAAGCCAAACCTTTTTAATGGCACTGTGACCCTACAGTGTTCAACACAGTCCTCACCTAAAACTTTCAGTACCCTTTCAATTTTGACATGTGTTCCATAAAAATATAAATATATGGAGACATTTGAAATTTTTTTCCCAAAGAAATCTCTAGGATTTAGTTCCACATCTGCCAGCAGTACTGGTGTGTAGCTAAACACATTGCATGGCTTAGGACTTCTCAAGCGTGACTGTAAAATTATATTGCCCATGCTTCTTATTGGTTATATCAGATGAGTCCTACTTCAGTCCTTTGCTTGCTTTGCTGATCTCATTAGAAATAATTTAAGTTTTTATCAGGTTCATATCTAGTTGCTTTGTTTAGCTGGGGTTTTTTGGTGTGTGGTTTTGTGTTTTGTTTTATTTTATTTTATTTTATTTTATTTTATTTTTTTATTTTATTTTATTTTATTTTATGTTTTTAACAGATCATTTACTTCTGAAACGTTGCCACACTGCTGTTCACCCGGTGTTATTATTACTGAATTCTTTCTGAGGGTTCACTACCTCCCTCATAAATCATTACATTTCCATTTAACATATTTACTAGCAGGATCTGGTTTCAATCTTCCCTACACAGAAAAGCCACTTCAACTTTTCATTCGGACGAGGAACTTGATGGAATGTGCCTGGTGTTCTGAGCAGGTCCCAGCCCTCAAAGCATCTCCATCCTTGGGGCCAGCTGGGCTGCCTGGGGTTGCACATTGCAGGGATCTGGGCCTTCCTCACCTCTGCTGCTGAAGAAATAAATGGAAGGAAAAAAGAAGAAGGGCAAAGAAATAAGGTGCCCTTTTTTTTTTTTTATCTGCCTAAATAAAGGGAGAAAAAATTCAGGTTCTGAGCTGAAAAATCATGAAAATTCTGAAAACACTGAAAATTTCAAAGGGGATGGATTTTGAATAATTGCAGTGCATGAATTAAGACATTTATATACAAAGCCAGCACTGTCATAGTACATTGGACACTTCACCCTGCCTATATACCCTCAGAGAGGAAGATATACTGACTATCACCATATAGACACAGAGCAGCAACAATTCTCAGGAGCATTTCACATCTTATTCATGGACTCTAGGTGTAAGAACATGCTATATCAAGGTGAGGAGGAAGAACTCAGCACTGAAGATTGTCCTTAGTGAATGTCTCCCATCTCAGACACCCAGCCATCATTCATTGCAGGGGATCACCAATCATGCCTTAGCAAAGACTGAAAGTGAAGACTAAAAGGAATTTACTGAGAACTGGTTGACGTATATTGAATAATTTGCTTACCCTACAATCATATTTTCCTTTATTTCCTTTAAAGGCAGCTGATACCTGCATGTAGGCATGCACATAGGTTTTGGGGTTGTTCTTGGTTTGACCCAGTCAGTACTTGGCCTTGACTTTAGCTGATCCCAGCACAGAAGCCCCTTGGGGACTCCTGATGTTCCCAGTTGAGCACTTCACCTGCTTTGCCCCCTGGGAGTTAGGGAAGTGTATTCTCCCTATTTGTCATATCCTGCCTTTTGCAGGTAAGGCTTGGTGAGAGTATCCCAGGCCCACCTCAAGGATTTGTGACCACCTTCACAACACTCTGCAGCACGACTCCACAGTGGTGACCATCTCCCTCTGGCAGTCTCAGCTTGGGAAGAGGCCTGATTCAAATCCACTAAAGCCACCCTAAGATCCTCTTTGATTTCAAAGTGCTTTGGATTTAGGCTTCTTTCCCATCCAACAATAGTCTCTTCCAAATCAGCTCCAAGGCACATCAGCTGGCTGCTGTGCAAAGGGCTTTCTAGTGTCAGTTTGAGCTCCATGGGTATTAAAGAGCACAACATCCTACTCAATTTTCAATCAGTCACATTCTGCCAGCAGTTGTATTTTGAAAGAGAGGAGCAGGGAAAGGGGAGGCAATTCCTCAAGCAAGTGTATGCAATGTGCTGCAGTAGAACATAAGGACACCACAATGACATCTCATTAAAACAATCATTGTAATAAAAATTGATTATTTACTTTTTAACCCATTATGCTTTCCCAGAAAGTAGTTTTTGGATATGATTTTCAATTTTCTTTGAACCAGATGTATCCCTAACCACAATCATATTTATAGCTCACAGATGTTGCCACTTTCAAGCCACTAGAGCAGAAGGGAGCACCAGGAAGAAAGAGAGGGATGAAAACTGGTTAAGATTAAAGGTCTAGTGTCCATGGGCAGGGTCAGAGCCCACTTGCATGTGCAGATGTTTGTCTTCGTAAGGACATACCTTGATATCTCCACCCTGTGCCACTGCAGGTGACATGGAGGAGCAGAAAGAGGGAACGCCTGGCCTGGCAAGATTTCTCATTGTACATCAGCGTCACACAGCTGTCCTTGAAGCTCCAGTCTTATCCAGGATTTAAGGGAATTGTTGGAGTTAGCAAAGACGAATAACTTCATATACCACACTAAAAACTCTTGCTCACATCTTTGGTCTTTATCTCAGAGTCTGGATACAAACAACTGGGAAGCTCACCTGACCAGTAAGAATAGATTAATAACTTTCTGAAAGCTCAGCTCATCTGTAAACAGCACAAAGATTTGATTCCAAGCACAGCTGTCCCATCCCCTAACATGTAGACAGCTCAGTAATCACAGCCCAGCTGACACCCCTGTGCCAGGAAAATCAGATCTTCACATACTCTTTCTTAAATGCCTTAGAGAAGAGCAAAATGGTAGAGGATTTCAGGAAGAAAATGCACCTTTCAGGACCCTCCTAAGTCCACAGAATCTGCATCAGTGTCTTTCCATGAAGCAATATGAAGCAAGAGAACTGTTAAATTCACACATTCTGTTTCAATGTGCACATGCACCTATTTCACATGCAGCCCCCAGGTGGCTGGTGTTGTGACATGGAAACAGTTAACCAGAAGAGCTGTCCGTCATCAGCACCAGATTCCTGCCAGCAGGTAACAGATGTCTTTTGCCACCAGGAGAGGCAGGGTGAGCACTGCCATTATTCCCAGCTCTGGACCAGGTATCAGCTGCCTGTCTCATTCTTCCCAGGGCAGCTTACACAGGCACTGTGTGATTCAAGCCTGCACGGATCCCCACAGCCAGATGAAGCCCTGCATGAACCCATCAGATGGCAGAGCTCAGAGCTGCTCCCTCCTGCTGCCTCAAAGCCTGGCTCACTCTGGAAGCGAGCACCCGCTGTCAGGCTTTGTGTGCAAAGCCTGATTCGCCTGCTTGGTCTTTCAGCGATGGGAACAGCTGTGTTCAATCACATCTGACTGCAAAGTGAACTCCTGAGTACGCAAATGTTAGCCATGATCTGTGCAATTTCATCATCCAGTAATTGGCAGCCACACTGCCTAAGGGGCTCTGAGCTCCTGACCAGCACTGGCACTTTCCTGAGCTCCGCTCCCCGAGGTGACGCGTGCACGTACAAGAGCTGAGCAACAAAAAACTCCACAAAGTGTCACGGGTTAAGCCCAGCCAGCAGCTCACTCATTCCCTCCAGGTGGGATGTCAGAGAGAATCGGAAGAGTGAGAAAACTTGTGGGTTGAGATAAAGACAGTTCAATAGGTAAAACATAAGCTGCACATGCAGGAAGAGCAAAACAAGGAATCTATTCACCACTTCTCTTGGGCAGGCAGGTGTTCAGCCATCCCAGGATAGCAGGGCTCCATCACACCTTGCTGGAGAAGACAAACACCATCACTTTGAACATCCCCCCTCCCTTTCTTCTTGTTCCCCAGTGCTATGTGCTGAGCCTGATGCCATATGATGTGGGGTATCCCCTGGGTCAGCTGAGGTCAGCTGTCCCTGCTGTGTCCCCTCCCAACTCCTTTTGCACCCCCAGCCTCCTCACTGGTAGGGTGAGGTGAGGAACAGAAAAGGCCTTGGCTCTGTCTAAGCCCTGCTCTGCAGTCAAAAAACCATCACTCTATTTTGGTCATGCATCTAAAGCACAGCTTTACATTAGCAACTAGGAAGAAAATCAGCTTTATCCCAATCAAATCCCATGCGCTGAGGTACAAGAATTGGGCATCAAAAAGCTGGTCAAGGCTGGCACAAACGAGAGAGATTCTGTTTCACCAGGTTATTCCAGTTCCAAAGGCCTTTGCAGAGATGAAAATATATCTTGCTCAAGGCAAGGTTAACCCTCCACTGACCAATTTTCACCAGCCAGGCTGGGCACCTGAGTCCCCACTGTCCTGGTTAGCAAAGCCCCAATCATTCTGAGAGTGTGACAATGAAAGAAGAGGCCAATTGAGAGCTAGACTCTGAATTTTCATGTAAATACAGGGTAAATCCTAAGTAAAAAAAAAAGCTTTCAGATTATACTGACAATATACTAATTCTTTTAATGGAATTATTTAAAGTTAAAGCAATCTATGAGATAAGAACTGGAGAATTTTTTTCCATGAAGGTGGCCCCAGCTGCTGTCTGTTCATGGCCACATCACAGGCTTTTCCCCTTACACCTTCTCTTCTCACTGCAGCTGTATCCAGGTTTTCATGAGCTCAGCAAAGCCTTTGGCACAGCTGCTGTCCTTGCTGCTCTGACAGGTGACCCAGCATTTATTTTTTCTATAATCAAGATGACCCTGAAAGTGCCCTATGGTTGATTCATAGCCTTGTGAAGCCTTTCCAAGGTGCTTGCAGCCACATGAATCTCAGCTCCCTGGCGTGCCTACAGCCTTGCTTGAGATTGCAAGCCCCCCTTAATTCTGACTGCACAGGACTGGGTACCTGAGCCCTGCTAGGACTTGGAGACAGGGTGGTGATAAAATGTGCTGTTGTAGTGGCATGGTTTTTCTCTTCTTCCTGATGGTAAAAGTAATTGCATTTGGACCTCTCCTCTCTCTGTCTCCATGCAATATGTTTCTGAGAGACAGGATGGGTGGGGAGATTTCAAAGGGCTGCTCTCTTTCTCTTGCTTTCACTTGCAGTGTGAAGAGTTCTGCAAACCCGGCCACAAGCACTGCTCTTGCACCTCAGCTCTTCCTGTGCTTTCTGTTGGAAGGTAGAAGAAGCAAGTGTTCAAATCAGGTGCACTCTCCTCCTACCAGGGTTTGAGCCAGCCCTGGCTCAAGGTTGGTTAGACCTGTTACTGTGAGACTCATTTCCCTTAAAATTCAAGCCCATGTTAAAAATAGAGGTCCTTTTATACAATGTGGTGCCCATGCATTTGATGTGTGGAACATGTCCTCATATGAACCCAGTGGCTATTCAAACCTGCAAAGTTTTGTTCATTGTGTTCATCCGAGAGAGCTACAAGAGCCTGTCCCTGGATCCTGCCTGCACGGCTTGCTGCCCTTCCCCAGAGCTCATTAGGCAGTGGAGTTGTGCATAAGACCTGAGCAAAAGCCCAGTGGAGCCAGTGAATGATTTCCTATTGATCCAAGCCCTTGAACTGAAGCAGCACAGGCGAAGCAAATTGGGCAAAGCTTCTGCTTTCAACCCGTCAGAACAATATTTGAATTTCCCTATGTTGCCTCTTTTGTTTTCTTTTGTCTTGTTTTTTTTTTTTGGACTCTGAACTATTTGGTTCAGACAGATTTCCCCCTTATATGTCTCCTTGTATTTCTAAATACAGTTACTAGGGGTGGGGAGAGACGGGCAAGAGGCAGAAATCAAGACAAAACTGTGGTAAATGGAGCTTTGTTCAACACACCAACAGGAGAAAGGAGTGAACCACAAACTAATGTAAGAATGATTACAGTATTAAAAACAGTTACAACAAGAATCCTAATCTATCATTTTTGCTATTAAAAAGCATTCTTTATCGAATGAGTTCCTTGTGCTTTGAGTTAATTAAATCTTCCTCATTCACATAGTATGCACAAGGCAGAAATCTCCTGCAAGGCTGTCAAATGGCTCAATTAGCTGGGAGTGCAAAGCACACTTCCTCAGGAAATGTGCACTTTTCTTTGGAAAAATCATGTTTGCTACATCTACCCTGGCAAAGCTCATCCCCACTGAAACAGAAGAACAGCTGAGGAACTGAAAGCTTAATTTACCTGAGTTAAGACAGTGAAATTTAGAGTGAAAGAAGCTGAATTTCTAAAAAAGCAGATGCTAAAATCTGAGGAGAAAAAACACAGCTGGAAAAGAAGGAAAAGCAAATGTTACATGGATGCTGCATCAACTGCAACATCATCTTGCTTTTTTGCCCCATTTGCCTTTTGTTCTCCTTGCTTGATTTGTTGAACTAGTGACAAGAGACTCTCCATCCTGGAAACAAACTTGTTTTAAAAGAGGAATAAAAAGTGTGTGTGTCTCCTACAGACAACTTACACTGGGAACACCAGCAATAGACTGGGAAATGAATGCTTCTCTAGGTGTATGCCAGCTGTGGAGCTTACACTAAACAAAGTTCTTAATTAGTGGTAATGGGTTGGCAAACTCCTGGAAGTGCATAACCAATTTTTTTTACATATATATATAATTATGATCACTTAAAACAGTAGCATATTACAAATGATGACTAACAAGGACAAAGCAAATGTCAATTAGAAAATATGGCTCTAATCAACTCAGCTCGCCTTAAAGCACGAATCACTGTAAATGCATTTTTTGTTCAAATGGTAAAAAGAGAGCTAGGAAAAGGCAGGCAAATCTGCTGTGTAAAGAAAAAGCAGAGATATTCTGCTTCCCATGCTGAAAGGACAACACGAAAATTAATGAGGAATTGCTGTGACACATCATGCAAAGGCACTGTTCTCATGGTGCTGCCCTTGGTGAGCAGAACCTACCTGCACTGTCAGAGGAGCCCCGTTTGGGGGAAGGGGATGTGGTCTGTGCATCTCTGTCACCACTTGCAGTGACACCCAGTTTGCTTTGAGTGCCACTTTTATAGAGTTCAGGATGTACCGCCTAATTTTCAGGCGTTCGTTTTAGACTTTTTCAGCTATCCTAGATACTAACACAACACTGGCAGGTATGACATAGGGCCCATGAAAAAGCTGTGTCCTCCTGAAGAGGCAGCTGGAAGGCAGATGAGTTATGTGGAGGTAGCCAAACTGCATTAGAGGTCTATGTTTAGACATCTGAACAAAGTAAGGAGAGATTTCAGGTCCTGTAAATCTTGTGCTGTCCTTGCAGCATCACACCTTGCCTGGCTCAGTATGGACCTTCCCACCAGACATTCTCTGAAAGTTGCTAAACATGAAGGTATAAGGCAAGAAGACAGCTCTGAGCTCAAAACTATGTTCTATATTCAGAAATATACTGTCATTTGAAATAGAATTACTTTCTCTGTGCAGGGTGTACACTTCAGATGAGGAAGCAAGTGGCACACTTAAGGGAGGTTGTGGTATAGAGGAGGGCTTCCAAGAAGTTACATCTCTGAAATTTCCAAACTTGAGCTTCTGTGTGATTTGTGACAGTGAAGGAGCAGAGGGTCTCAGGTTTCAGGAGGAAATTCCATGAAAATGTCCTGTTGTGATATCTCTTCAACTTCTCTTACATTGTTGGCACTCATAAAGATCAGAGTTTTTCAGACTATTTTTGTGGGTTACTTTTGGGGATATATATATATAATTTTTGCCCCTAGCTTTAAGGACACAGTAGAAAACTATTCCCCTGGAGCACAAAGTAACCATTATCCAAACACTGTTAAATGGAACAGATCAATCTGCAAAGTGAGGAAGGAGATGTCTCCCATCCATCACGATGACACTGCTGAAGGCCAGGATACGAAGGTTTGATTTTGTCTACTCTGACAGCACTCATTCAGCCAGCAAATCTCTGCCACGTTACACACACACTGAAAGGTAACTGGCAGCAGATACATGACTTAGAGATACACAGACTCAAGCAAACACGATGATAAAATATCAGCATAATCTGGAAAGCAGGGGACAGGGAGGCATATGAGTTATTCACCCTTCAGAATATGGGTGCTCAAAAGTGTTATTTGTGCTGCTCTAACCAACTCAGAAAGCAGAGTCTATGCTGAGCATACAAATCTTGCCATTATTGACTTATCTTGGTGGTTTCAGGGTGGATTTTAGCAGGAACCAGAGATGAGTGGTTTCCTCCCTTCTTAAGTAGCACTTTCAGTATTTGCAACCGTGAAGGATTTAAACTAATATTAAGCAACCCCCAAAAATTTATTTCTTTGAAAAATATCACAAGATAAAAGGAAAGCAATTTCTCTTGGTAGCCCTACCTTTTTTATTTCTTAATCCTTTTTACAACAGCATGACTGAGAACCTCCACCATTGACCACATCATAATGTACTTTTAAATACATTAACTTAGGTACTCATAACAACCTGGCTGCAATAGCTTGGATTTGGCACTGGCAGAAAATCCTATTTGAAAGGCCTGGCAAATTCAGTCAGGGCCTGAGCTCTGTGCTGGCCAACCCAGGTCACAGTCACAGCAACCTGGAGAGCTGAGGGACACCTCTGGCTTCAATTGGCTTGACGTCATGACCAGGCAGACAGGGTGGGTGTACAGCTTCAGCATGAAAAGTCATTCTTTAACCTATATAAATGTAGATTTAATTGGTTTGTAACGCTCTCCAGGTGACCCATGGGAAACTGCAGATAAATTGCTGAGTTAGGGACAAGATGACCTCTGGGAATGGCAGACAATTTATATTGCACAGAGGTTTGGAGTTCAGTACTGCCCAGCGTGCTGTCAGCTGTGGCTGTAGATCAGTGCTTTGTCTGTTCACTGGCAGCTCACAGACTTAGTAATGAGAGTGGAAGATAAACCAGTCATGAGCATCTTGTCTGGGGCATCTTTGCATCGTCTCCTCTTGTGCCTGGATGTATTATCCATGTTTACAGGGTATATTTACACTGGAGAGCTCCTTGCAGAGATTCCCAAGATCCCCACACCCAAGCTGTTGATGAAGCAGGACACTTCATGATCACCTGGGCAGATCTCTACCCCAACAAATTAGACCTGTTGAGAGGCAGCTGATTATGAGCCTAAGAACACTTGGAGGTTGCACCACTCCACATCACAGATAGAGTCTGCACTGTGTGTCTGTGCCCTGGCCCCTTGGTGCTGTCTCTCTTCCCACTGAAGTCTTTTGTGCAGCTCCAAGAAAAATAGGGTATGATCACCAGGTAGTCTAATAGAAACATAGAATAATTAGCCAGGAAAAGATCTTTAAGATCATTGAGTCCAACCCTAAAAAGCTTACAGGAAACTATAGAATCAGGGAGGGAATATGTTGGTGCAGAAAGAGCTTTGTACAATGGTTGCTCACACCCAGACCAGGCCAGAGGAGCTCAAGAACTTCTCTGATGCTGACACTCAGTTTTCTCTTATGTGTGAATGTGTGTTGATACCTGGCACGTACATATTCCAATTAATGTTTCAACTAGACTGGAAATCTCTCACATTCAAGTGGTGTGTTACAACACACCCATGTTTTCCAAAACCTTCAAGACAAAATGTAAAATATCCTTAAAGCAGAGAGACGTTGTCAAATTGTCCCATTTTCACACTGGCCAGTGACTAGCCATTGTAGCTCTGTACCTTTAATACGGAAAAATAAACAGCTTGAATCACTCCTTTTAAGGCATTTTTCTAGCTGAAACATCCTCCAACCTGCACAGTATTCAAAGCAGGGCAGAGACTGAACCACACATTTTGGCTCTAAGCGTTGTTACAGGGTAAAAATGAAAAAAGTTAATCGTTACAGATATTCTGGCTGCAAAAAATAATCTGAGGTCAGTTCCTGCCCCTAGACTGCCCTCTAGGTCTATTGTGTTTTGTTTTAATTGCCTAAATGTAATTGAGAGTGAGAGTAGGACCTTCAACTCCTTTTTTTTTGTTTGTTTTTTACTGTTTTGTTTGTGCTTCTGCTGCCACAAAGCATCATGAACTGATGAAAAAATCAGGAATTCTGGAACAGTTTAAATTGGCTGGGAACCAAAAAGACAAGGAAAATTCAATTGAAAATAATTGTGTATAAATGGAAGAAATGGCCATCTTTTTCAGCATTGCACTTTATAGTTTAGCTATTATAGTTATTAATATATTATGGTTATAGATGTATATTAATAACAAATTATTATATTATTATATTGTTATAGATATTATAGCAGAAAGCAATGTTGTAACATGGGAATTGCTGCGACTTATATGTGGTTTCATAAAAGTGACAGAAAGTTGAGGATTGTGCTGCCTCTTAAATAAATAAGAAATTTAACTGCCTCAGTAACATTTGGAAATTCGAGATAAAGCCAAAGACGCATATCTTGGCTCTTAACACAGGCCTGCATAGCCTTTTGTACAATTAGTGACAAATTTGGGGCCTGTGACATATTTAGTGCATGGAAAATAGAACTAGTCTGTATGATGGATGATGACTGGGTAATGATTGTAAGTAATGGTCTATTTGTACATCTGAACAAAGCAGAGAAAGCAATTAGCCCTTCCCGTAAGCCCTCCATCACTGACAGGCTGTCATGCTTCTTCAGCTTCCCTGGGATACAGGAGTGGAGAGAAAAGGAGGTGCTGGGGAAAATGACAGAACGTAGAAAGGAAGGAAAGCAGAGGAGGTTGTTCCTGACACTCAGTCTGGATGACTTGGGTACCCTTCTTTTTGTGTCTCAGTGCAGTCTTTTCCACATCCAAGCTCATCACTGGACATGCTGTCCATCCACCCCTCCCTTCCCTGGCTCCTTGGCAGTCAGCATGACTGACCCACGTGTCTCATCCTAGACAATCTCATTCCAGCACTTCTTTCTCCCTCCTGGCCCTTGTGCACTTGCTCATGCCCTGTGTCATAGATAATTGTGTGGAAGAAGCAGCTCAATGCTGAGGAGCCAGCCTTTTCTTCCCTACACCCCTTCCCCCCACCCCCCAAAAAAACCAAACAAAACAGGGAATAAAAAAGCTAAATTGTTAGAAAATAAATAGGGAAAAGCAAAGAACAGCAAAGATCTTTGTTATGGTAAAACACAGATCAACCCTTCATATTTGAGTAGACTGTGCAAAAGTTCTCTAGAAAGTGGAAAATGTTCAAAGGGAAGGAAAATTTGATTTGAGGAAATGAACAGCAGCTAAGGAGATTAGTGTTCATCAAACTGCAAGGGTAGAAGAAACAGTGAAGGGGGAACAATGGAAGATCTATAAAATTATGAGTCCCAGTGAGTTGGTGATGAGAGAAAAATTATTTGCAGTCCCTGCTAGTTGACAGCTGGGGGCTATCGAATAAATCAGCTGGCAAGTCCACACCAAAGCAATCAAAGCAGGATATTTCTTCAGACAGTGTATTCATCTGGGAAACTCCCCACTCCTGCCATCTCCCTGTCTAACTTTCCTTTTTCATTCTCCCCTACAGTTCAGACAATATTCTTTTCTCTTTCAACCCCACACCTCTGCACACATCAGAAATCCTCTCCACAATATTGTCCTCATGTACATCCATTGGAGCTCCCAATATCATCACTGCAGCTAGCTGGCTTTTACTCTCCTACTAATTGGCTCCAGTATAAGGCAGTGTCCATGAAAGATCTGCCTTCCATCCTGAAAGCCAAATCCAGGAGCTGTGTCATTCCCTGTACATTGTAAATGCAGACGATACTGACCTGCAGACAGCAGCTGACACGAGATTTGTATCAGTTCTCCCCTTGTGCTCCGCTTGGCAGGGGAAGTTGCAGACTGGTTGGTGAGAGTTTCCTCCTGAACTGCAGATCAGGAATTGCGGGACCAGGATTCCGGTACTTCAAGTATCTTGTCTGTCATCCTGCTCTCTTGTCTCTAAGCATATCAGCAACTTTCTTAGGGTCACTGGGATGTCATCACAGTGCTTCAATTCCACAAATGTGCTCATCTCCCTCAGTATACACAGGGTCAGAAACTCCAGGGACAGTTTCTGGTAGTTTTTCCTCCTGGAGGTGGAGAAGGCACAGAGAGTGAGATTGGCACAGGAATGAACTAGAGGCATTTGCAAATATTCATGCTCCTGTCCCTCAAAACAGCATGAAAAACAACCTTCTTTAATCTTTAGTAAAGAGCAAACTGGGTGAGGACTTCACAGGAAAATGCAAAATACTGAAGGATATAATGGAAACAATGATACATTTGACCCCAGGTCAAATAGAAGAGAGGAAGAATGAGCTACAGATAAGAAAGCTGCAGGTAGGAGGGAGTGAGGGGAAAGCAGACGGCCAGGGGAAACAAACAAGGAAAATACTTTCTTTGTTCTTGAGCTTTAATTTCTGTATGGCTGGTTGAACTTTTGTATGAAGGTTGTTGTGTGTGGTTTAGATTTGGGTGGGTTTGGGGGTGTTTTTGTTTGTTTCAAGGAATAAAGCCACTTCTCTAAAGTGTTTTGTGAACAGGGGAGTTTTTTTGAGTATATCTAATACTTATTTGAATAGGGGAATTCCTTGAATTTATATACAATAAACAACATGTTATGTAAAGCTGCTGTGGATTACAATAATTTAGCATGATTTCACTAGAGAAATGGTCACTCAACTCCTTCAGATGCTTTAACATCTGTGCATAGGATGTTTTAAAATTTTACTTTTTGTCACTCAAAGCATTTTCAATTCTGAGATTATCCCACCTGCCACACAATGTATTTCCCTGTCCTTTTGTCAGTGTGATATCTATTAAGTTTTATTTAAAGAAATGGAAAGATTCAAAAAAATCGTTTCATTATAATATTTGATGAATCATCAGGTTGATTTTCCTCCCTAGTACAGTGAGGGACTTAGTTATCTCAAAATCTGTCTGCAAAATCTTTGTTAAATCTTGACGTCTTTTTGTGTGGCTGGGGTCAGCAGCTGGAGGTGGCACTGACACTCTGGGTGACACGGTTGGGTTGGGCCAGGGATGGACTTGGCAGCAGCCACAGGTAGGAATGAGCTTGTTAAAAGGTGATGATCCTGTTCCCACTGAGGGCTGGGCAGGAACTCGGAGTTCCCCTCTCAGGGAGACACGAGGTTCTGGCGGCAGGATTGTCTGCATATTGCTTCTGAGAGGGATTCTACTGCCTTCCTCAGAGCTTATGATACCACTTGAACCTCTAATCTGACAAAAAATCCACAATCCACCCATTGCCCCTGCCAGCCCACTTGCTTGCACAACTGTGTCCTTGATCACCCTCACCATACTCAGCTGGCTCAGAGCAGAAAGTACTGGGCAAAAATGCCTCATAATCAGGTTTGCAACAGTTCAGTGAGGTAACTCTAATGGTTCCTCCTCGTCTTTGTGTTTGTGATTCTTTGAATATTCACCCCTGCTGTCATAAGTAAACAGATATGGAAGAGGTAGGGCTGGAAACCAGGACATCCTCCATTTCATTCCATTCAGCTCACAGACCATGAGGTCAGCCTTTTCTCACTGTCTATTTACTTAATGGTAGAATCATATTTAATCTATTTTTCAGATTAGGAAGGGAAAGTCCTGCTGGAGTCTTTCATCAGTTTATTTTTCCTTTTAGCTTTGTCCAGCTCTTTATGCTCAAGCCTATTAGGTGATTCTAGTGAATTAAAGCCCAGTGAAGCTGAAATCCTTGTCTCAGAAAACTAAGTCTTTCTGTTGCCCTTTTCTCATTTTCAACAGCAATTAAAGGAAAAAATGTCTACTTATTATATCCCATCACCTGCTGAATCATGACTCGATATCCTGACTTACAGAGGGAAGCTGTTAAAAAATACTAAACTCATTATTCCGTGACCTAGTGATTTATATTGTGATCCTTTGTGGGAAGAAAATGCACCAAGGTTGCAAAGTGGGAGAATGAAATCAAGAGCACGTTGTACTAAATTGAGCAAATGGTACCCTAAATGATAAAAACTCCAGTCAGGAGGAAGGAAAATACCAGGGCTGTGTGAAATATGCCAATTTAAGTTTTCATGATTTTGACAGATCAAAACCTATGAGCTTTTATGTGAGGTAGGTTTGATTTCTCCGAGATCTCACTGAAGCCATAGCATCTGACAGAGCCCATGTACAGCTGAAAAAGAGGAATGTCTGGTGATCTTGCCAGATGCATCTATTTACTGTTGAGGCTTACCAAACATTCTCAGCAAGTCCTGACACGCTCTTGATTGCACTTTCTGGAGCTGAATAACATCCAATGGTTCTTTCTTCTAAAGGCTTCAGCTGACAAGAGGTCTCACTCACCCATCTGAAGGCACCTGCTTCACACTAACCATTCATTCAAGCATGGCCTTTCTATCTACCACACATTCAGCAGCACATATTTTGGCAATCTTCCTCCAAGTTCTGCCCATGGTGGGTACCACTGAAGATCAGAGACAGGCAGCCTTTGAGGAAAAGAAACAATTTGCCATTAATGTCCTCCTTTAACCTGTTCAGCGGGTTAAAGGACCTGGTGCTGTACTTTCCAAACTGGAAACTCTTCAACATTCTTGTGGTCTAATGGTGAGTAACCAAAACACCTGGCTGCTCTTTACACACACTGTGTCTGCCAAAGGGCTCTCAAAGAGGCAATTTACCCTTTCATAGCAGCAGGCTGGCTTCAGTCAGTCAGCATTGGAAAAGGAAAGCTGTTCTGAGCAATGAAACACAGAGTAGCCAACAGTGCCCAACAGTGCCCATCTTTACTGCATTTCACACAAACCAGGCTAATGTGACTTCAAAGACCTAAAAAAATACCCTGAGGTGCAATGCATTTATCAGGTGTTTCACAGGATAAGTCTCTTCTCTCAACTCTTTGGAGTTTTCCTGGCATGAGATAATACTTGAACAAAACCCATCTTGCCTATGCATGTTCAGTTAAGGTCAGCTAAATTAATTTCTCTTAGTTAGGACAGTTATTACTTTGCCATTTGCCTCTGGATTTTTACATCCTGTAATACCCAACTACAACGTGTTGTGCAGTTCTATACATACAAAAATACATCAGCTGAAGTTTGCTACTTAAAATAGGTAGGAAACCTCTGTGGAGATAGGTCTCACATTTTTCCACAACAATTTATCCAACCTTACCGGTGGTAAATCTTCAGGGAAATATTTGTCTTCATTTTCAGCTTCTTTAAAAGGAAAGTTTTAGCTGTTTCCACTTTCATTCATTCTTAGTTAATCTTGTTGTAAGAGAAATAGCAAAGCTCATGCTCAGGCTGAGACCAATCTAGGGAAGTACTTAATAGTGTGAAATGTCGTACTGACATTCAGAGGGACTGAATGTTTCAACTTGTGCATGTAGTTAAGTGCATTGCTGCTGGGGAGCTCCTGATCTCTAAATCCAAAAATGTGACCACACAATATACCCCAGGTGAGTGTCACCTTGGCTCCTGGGGAAGCAGGAGAAAGGAAAGTGGTGCACCACCTCAGGGGTGTTGTGAGCACTCAGCTGCAGAGATCCAGACCCCAACAGAGGGGTTCTGAGAGGTGACTTCCATGGAGGCATCTGTGACATCAGGAAATGCGAGTGGCCTACTCTGTGCCCTGCCTCCCCACGGCACACTGCAGCTGAGAGAGCAGAGGCTTAGGACTGCAAAGTCCAGAATATCTGTACAAAGCCAGAGTCACCAGAGGACTCTCATAATACACAGCTCATGAGATACAGACATGCAGCCTCTTCCCATGACCTTCCTCTGTAGGAGGTTGAGGCAATCCCAGCCCTGGGTATGGCAGAAAACCCTGCAGCTCTTTGCACAGGTGTGAGGCTGCCAGAGCCCCTTGGCAGGTGGCAGAGTCAGCACAGGGAGCTGTGATGGTTGGAGCCTGCCACACAGACACGCCTGGCTTCTCTGGGGCTCGGGAGGTACAGTGCACTTTGTTATGTAACCAAAGCTCTTTTATGCAACTGCTCCTCCAGCGCTGCCCAGTGAGATCCGATTATCATGGAGGATGAAAAACATTGTTATTTTTAACAGCTGGATCAAGGCTCAATGTGCTTAGAAGGATATTCAGAAGCAGCTGCTTCTGTAAGGCTTTCAAGTCAGTGGTGACCACTGCAAAAACTGTTTGCCTCTGTTTTGGACACTGCTTTTCCCTGGCATTCGTGTTGCCTTGCAGCTGTAAATGAAAGGTTGAGTCCTTTTTCCATAAATGTTGTAAACTGCTTCTTGCTGTTCATCCAGGCAGTGGAACAACAGCTTTCCAAAAGGTTCCTTTCCATGAGATTAGGAAACATAATATAATACCAGTGCTTCTGGAAGATACTATCTCAAATCACAGCCTAATGTTCACACAGGACATCTACCTCTAAGCACCTCTTTGTAATAGCTCATACATTGTACAATATTAGAATCCTGTATCCAACAATCAAATCATTCTTGATTTCCAAGGGTTTGAAGTACTGCTGTGTTAAAAAAAGTCAGAGAGTGAGACTATTGCAGCTGTGGCATACCTGATGCTCACCTCTGTGCTTTGACAGTGGTAAACATACTGCAAGCCATTACAGTGCATAGTTTGAGCAGAAGGTGTCTGGGCTTTTGAGGAAAGATAAAAGGAAGAAAGTGGTTTGTCCCTCTCATCTCCAAAAAACCCAGATTTTTAATCATAGTTTAGTTATTCAATTTCCTGTCTTTCCAAAACAACAACAACAACAACAACCACCAAGACCAAAAAGACCCAAACCTGAAACGGTCAGGTAAATTATCTTTTTTGTTCTGATGCAGATGCACCAAACTCAGACCTCAATCTTCCTGAAGTCTTCAGAGCTGGGGTAACACTTTGTTTCACTCCAAAGGTGGGTATAAGTTCTGGCTGAGATCTCCCATGCCTTGGATGTCCCCAGTGTTAGGGCAGAGTCACCTGCTTTTCTTCTCTGGTGCTAGATCAGATGGAACAAGGCAGGAAGGATCTTATTTTTCAGATCTGTCATTTTAAGCATTCTAAATCTCAAACTATTCAAGTTTATTATGCAGATTATTTATAGCTTTACAGGCTGAAGTTCCATTGATTTTCTGTACATTCTCAGGCCAGCAGAAGGTGTCTGACAAGTGCTGGACAGTCAGAGCATGTTGTGGGTCTTTATGGTTCACCGAACACTTGGAAATGGTTCCAGCTGAGTTTCTGTAAAAGGTTCTTCTGCAACCTGAACTAACAAAGATTTGACTTTGCTGGAGTAAGCAAACCTAGGTTCTCTTACTGCCAGTGGCAAAAATCCATAGTTTTCATCAGAGGATGATTTCTTTCACCTCAAACATCTATTTCAGAAAGGAGCAGCTAATAAGAGATGTGATTTATTGTAGTGACCATATCCAGTTGGCAAAAACTAGGTACAAATTTAATTCTCAATAGCTGAAGAAAATGAAAATCAACCTTACCTGGCAAATGAAAAGAAGCTCTCAAGAGTTTTAAACAAGTAGAAAAATGCATAAAAATCAAATTGTGTCCCTTGTTGCATGTTGATGTAGATTAAAATGGAGTGCACTAGGTGAGCTGAAAGATGATCAAGAAAGAAAGCATGACTCCTTGGCAGGATTAACTTGATGTTGATCACACAGCTCTGTTAGTCAAGGTGTGCAGCACTGTGACAGGAAGACTAAGAGTGGTGGAAATGGAAGATGGCTGAGTGTGGAGGCATCAGCAAGAGCATAAAGCAGGGACAGGGCTCTCAGAATATTTAGGGCACACAGCAGTCAGCAAGACTTCAGCACATTGCCTCCAGCTTCACAACATGCCCAGACCAGGAGATATGACCTGTAGATTCACAGAGGTGAGACAGAATGGAGACACTGATCACTGCCAGACCCAAAAGAATACAAAAATACATATTGGAAACCTAGACAGCCTGAAAGAATTGTGAGAGACACAAAAAAGACTTAACAGATGGTGTTACAGACCCCGGATCTCACAGTTCAACAGAAGCGCTGCTATTCCCGGCTGCCTGGCTGATGCTGGTCACCACAAACAGGCTGCTGCTCATCAACAAGAGTCTGGAAGCATGAACCAGTGAAATAATTTTTTCTTTCAGTTTGAATTTTAAGAAAAATCACCTTTTCTTACTGTAAGGTCATGAAGGCCAGGACTATATGTGGCATGAATACTTTCACACACGTTGATAAAACGTTGTGACAGTATTCATGTATGTGTAGACTGCATGCCAGTTGTCGGTGTAGAGCAGGAGCTATTTCTTCTTCAAAGAAGTTTGATGCATGCTCTGTGCTCTGTTTCTGTGATGTCAGAAGTATCAGTTTCTCATGGTTTAACCACAGCTGGCAGCTCAGCCCCACACAGACGCTTGCTCAGCCTGCCCTGGTGGGATGGGGGAGAGAATCACAAGGGTAAAGGTGACAAAACTCGTGGGTTGAAATAAAGACAGTTTAGTAGCTAAAGCAAAAGCCATACACACAAACAAAACAGACCCTGGAATTCACTCAGTACTTCCCTTGGGCAGACGGTTGTTCAGCCACCCCCAAGACAGCAGGGCTCCATCATGTGTAATTGAGATTTGGGGATACAAATGCCATCACTCGGAACACAGGAGGGATCCCCTTGCTTCTTCTTCCCAAGCTTTGTGCAGCAAGCATGACATCACATGGTGTGGCCTGTCCCTTGGGCCAGCTGGGGTCAGCTGTCCTGGCTGTGCCCCCTCCCAATACCTTGTGCACCCCCAGCCTCCTCACTGGTGGGGAGGAGTGAGGAGCAGGAAAGGCCTCGGCTCTGTGTAAGCACTGCTCAGCAGCAAGAAGCATTTTTGTCTTATCTCAGAAATAAAGATACAATGCCTGGAAATGACTGATGCAAGCTGTTATTAAGGGAGATATATTCATGCATTTCAGCAGAGTTAGATGATGATGGAGTTGAAGCTAATTCAATCTTGTAATTGCAGATAGCTGTTGTTTCAGGAACAGTATCATCCAAAAGATCTGGACTGTATCATCTTGATGTTTACAAATAAACAGTGAAGTGGAAATTAAACTCTGGCTAAAATGAAATTAGGAGAAGTCACCTCCTGTGGTGCAGTGAACACACAGCGCTGATCATCAGCAAATGATTTCTACTTTAGTAGCTTTGCTCAAATAAGTAGTTCCAAAATAGCATCGAGCCTTATTTGTACATTGCAGATCATTTCGTACAATATTGTGTTCTTCAAGCTGCAAACAAAACTGAGTCACATGCTTAAAATAGTAAAATTACTCTTAAAGCAATGACAATTCATTCAGGAGTTATCAAAGCAGGTTTTAAATCTAAATATTATACCCCATCTTACTGTTGTTTGCTGTTGTGGAACATAGAGATGATACTATGAAAAATGCTAGTATTTGAAATATTTTTTTATTCAGCAGCATTGTCTGACATTTCCTCTAGCCTGCAAATTTATTTGCATGTAAAAAGAGGCAGTATAGGAGACTATGATGCATAATATTTTTATGGTTTCAAAAGAGTGATACCAGTTAACACCAGCTGAAAACCCATTCTTGGATAGGCTCTGATGAAATCTTCCACATCTCTACTATCTTTCACATTTGAACAAAAATATGTCTCAAGAAAAAAAAAATCTGTATATTTGGTCAGGTGCCAATCAACTGGAGCCAGAGTGACAGACTGTGAGTTACCCAGTTTTCATCCTTCATGACTTCAGTGGTAGTGCAAGAATCACAATATCTGAAGGATTTATTGTGGTGAGAATGCCCTCACCATGTACTGAGAGTTATCAATCTCAACTTTCACATAAGTCTTCTGTGGTAACTGCTTCTCCTTTTATTTTTAGTTTAAATGCAGAAAAACATAAAATCAGAGGCTAGAGTCCTCAAGTTCATCTTCTTTTGACCACAGTGCCCTTCAAATATGCAAAGTCCAGTTGAAACAATTTATGTGAGATTTCTTGTAGGGCTTAGAGTAATTGGGAAACATTTTGGCTGAACTTCCTCTGTGTTGCTCCCAGGTCAAAGCAAGAAAAAATTGACTTAACCACATGGAAGGAAAGCCCCTAAACAGAAGATGATCCCCAAGCTGTGACACTATTTCCCTTAACTAAAACTCACCACTTCTGCCTAACCTGGTTATTCTGTAGTATCCAGTGAAGATCCAGCAACTGTTGTACAGACAGTTGAAGGTACTATTCCTTTTTTCCTAAAGCTGAGAGCCAAAACAAGGCAGAGGAATCAATATCCCAAAAGCACTTGCTTCTCCACACTGATTATAAAGACAGCTCAAGTGTGGCCAGCAGGAACAGGGAGGCCATTCTTCCCCTGTACTCGGCACTGGTGAGGCCACACCTCGACTGCTGTGTCCAGTTCTGGCCCTCAGTTTAGGAAGGACACTGAGTGCTGTGTCCGGCTCTGTCCCTCAGTTCAGGAAGGACACTGAGTGCTGTGTCCGGCTCTGTCCCTCAGTTCAGGAAGGACACTGAGTGCTGTGTCCGGCTCTGTCCCTCAGTTCAGGAAGGACACTGAGTGCTGTGTCCGGCTCTGTCCCTCAGTTCAGGAAGGACACTGAGTGCTGTGTCCAGTTCTGTCCCTCAGTTTAGGAAGGATGTTAAGACGTTTGAGCACATCCAGAGGAGGCAGCGAGGCTGGTGAGGGGCTTGGAGCACAAGCGCTGTGAGGAACTGTGGATGCTGAATGTGAGAGATTAAGCAGAAGCAGCAGAGTTTGTGTGAAATTGGACCAGGTGGCTTTTCTACAGTGGCCTGGGATCTTGTGAGGAGGATTCAAAACAGTCCTTGAAGGTGAAAACCAGTCTCTACAGGTGTTGTTTTTCTAACTTGTTGTTTACTTGTAAAAATGTTCAAGAAATGTTGTTCTGAGTGTCCAATCATATCTCTTCTCTCAGCACTGTCTATAAAAAAAATGGTGAAAAATAAAGGTTGCTCTCCTTTGAGACTGGAGACTTTGTATCATTGCTTTTCCTGCCGTCCCGAACCGTGTAACGACAAGGAACGACTGAGGGAGCTGGGGTTGTTTAGCCTGGAGAAAAGGAGACTCAGAGGTGACCTTTATCACTCTCCACAACTTCCTGAAAGGTGGTTGTGGTCAGGTGGGGGTTGGTCTCTTTCACCAGGCAGCAACTGACAGAACAAGAGGACACAGTCTTAAGCTGCATCAAGGGAAATATAGATTGGATATTAGGAAAAAGTCTCTTACAGACAGGGTAATAAAGTACTGGAATGGCCTACCTGGGGAGGTGGTGGATTCACCATCTCTGGATGTGCTTAAGAAAAGACTGGATGTGGCACTTGGTGCCATGGTTTAGTTGAGGTGTTAGGATTGGGTTGGACTTGATGATCTTGGAGGTCTCTTCCAACCTAATGATTCTATGATTCTGTGACCATCTCAGATGAATAAACCTACAGTGGAGATGTCTAAAGGAAGATAAGCTAAATGCCAGCTGTGGCATTATGAATTAATAACCCCCATTCCTGATTTTTGTTTCCTTTGGAGGTGGAAGTTGAAAGGAAGAGCGCAGAACCTCCTGGGCACTGTACAGCTGATGAGGAGAGGACCTGTTTGCTTCGAAGCCTGGATGGGATTTATGTAAGGAAGAGAAAAATCAGGAAAAATAAACAAAGTAGAGAGATAAATCAGTTATCCTAACAGTTTGTGAGCTCCTCTGCCAATGACCTAATGGTGGAATATGACCTGTGGAATTATAAACTTGTTTAATTTCTATGTTTGCTTAGCAGCGATGTGCTTGATGTTTTTGTCTTAAACTTATGAAATGCCGAATGTTTCAGGCTGGCACAATAAATGTTAAATTAAAAATAAACAGATTTTGCCCATTGTGGCTGCTCATCTTGATGCTGTATCCTGGAAAAACTGTGAAGAAGCATAACAAGAGCATTCAGCCCCAGCACACATTTAAATAAGGAAGCTGTCATATACCTATTTTTCATTTCATATTATATCCAACTCCAAAATACAATTCATGAAGGAGTTACAGAACTACCTACAAAACATCAGGATTGTAGTTTGGTGACACAAACATAATTTATTTTTATTCTCCTAGATAGTGAAGCCTAAGGACATGACTAGTCATAAAATATGAATTTCCAAGAGAAGAAACTGTATAACTGTTTGGATTTGGTGTGTGAAGTATGCAGAATGCAATGCTTCAAGAATATTACAATGTAAAGAAGGTCAAGGTCAATGTCAGCAGATGTTAACATCTTCTCCTAGAAAAGGAAGAGTTAGGCATCCCAGATGGCAAAGGCCTTAGCAGGAAGAACTGCAAGAACAAGCGCTTGTCAGAGAGCATTATTTCACTAAAGGCAGAAATACTAACGAGAAGGGAAAGTGGTTTTTCCTTTCTTGTGGAGCTGTATCCTGTATCCAAGTGGTCTGTTAATATTTTCAAAATTAATTTCTGCTTTTTGTGATGGCTGGAAACTCACTGGAAACTTAGACTTGGCATCGTGAGCTGAAAGGTAATGCTTGAGAAAACTGGGAGACGCAGCAGCATAAGGTTCCTCTTAGGCCTAACAGCAAGTGATCTGGTCTACATTCCTTCCAACATCCCACAATAACACAGATTACATCTGTCCCAAAGGATTTAGCTTCATGGGTGCTGTTGTTTTCAAGGAACTAAATATTCCAATGCCTTTGAGGATCTGGACTGTTCTGAACATTTAGCAATTTCTAATTGACACTGTGCATTCATGACATTTAAAATTCATTAGCATTCACACGAGTCACATCTTGTCTATAGGGGTTGTGCAGGAAGATTTCAAAGACTGCCATCAAACACTTTCAGCTGCAGGTCTTGTTAAAGTCAAGTGGTCTAAATGACACCTTTTATGCTCAAATCAGAAGAGTGAATATGGTCACTGTTCACTAGGGTTGAGTGACAGCATCAAGGTGCCATCCCACAGCCCTGGTGAGCTGCTCTGAACTGCAAAACCCGAGCTGAGGGTGCCAGAGGTACCGCGGGAGGCCACCCTCAGTGCCTGCTGGCTTTGCTGAGCACAGGGGACAGGGAGGGAAGAACCATCACAGAGCTGGCAGATTGTGGAGCACTGGGTAGGGAAGCTCTCCTGGGGCAGGGGAGAGGGAGCAGAGAGGCTGGGCTGCTCTGGGGCATCAAAATTCCGTGTGAAGGTTGGCTTCAACTGCTGTAACAAGAAAACTCTCTCTATTGATTCCTGCTCTGTTCAGGGTACCCAGCACGATGCTAGTGTATTTAGGTTGTCTCTGTAGGCTCTGTGCTTAACCAGTAAACAGTGGAAGCTTCCTCCAGGACAAATTTCAGAGCAGGGACTTAACAGAGCTGCACTGGTGACTTCCTTCAGTCTTTAATCTGGGAAAAACCTCAGGCTACTATTTTCAGGCTCTCACTGTTCCCAGCTTAGCATAACTCTGTTTCCTGCACCATGAAAGCTGAGGCAGTGATATTTCTCTCTCTTGGAGCAGTATCTACTTTATTAATGTTTTGGAGGTGCAGGTACTATGGTAACGAGCACCACAGTCAGTGCCTAAAGAGGAATTTACATCGCCAGAGATGCTGTCTTTGAACAGCTTGACACATCTGTTCGTGAACAGCAATCTGATTCTGTGTCAGCCCACAAGAAAACTCAGCTGAGCTGCAGCTGGATCAGACAATGCAGTTGTGTAGGGATTTCAGAGGTAATCTAAGGCAGAGCCATGTAAAATGCAAGTGAGAATGAGAAAATACCCAGAGGTTTTAGGAGGCAGCAAGATTTATTAGGAGCCTGAAGTTATCTATTCCAAGCAGAACTTGTGTGTAGCACATGAGCAGCAATAAAAGCTCACTCCAAACCAAGAGGATTAACGGTCTCCCAATCCTGACACTTTTCAAGGAATTTTGAAATATTGGCAACTTCTGGTAATCGAATTTTCCCAAGAAACAAAAACAAACAAACAAACAAATAAACAAAAACACTAAACCCTGCCTAGCTTCAGACAACATTAAGTATGCCAGGAAGAAATCATAAAATCAAATTAAACTTTGAAATAAGCTGTCTGAAGCTTGCAACTCTGCCTTGAGTCGACTGTAATTGCTGAAATCTCTTTGCTACATATAGCCATAAAACTTCACACAGTTTTCTTTTTTTAGTAAGTTTCACTGACTTTAACTCATGTGTTTTCTGGAAGAAAATGAAAGATTTCAAAGCTATGACAAAATATTCTTTGACACAATTCCAGTAAAGAGAGAAAAAGCCTGAGACAATGAACAAAAAAGAAAACAAAAGTAATTGAAAAGAAATAAGCAAAGATATTAAAGGAATAAAATAGGCAGATAAACAAAAAAGAGAAAAAAATGGAAACGGAGGAGAAAAAACATATTTTCAAAATTAAAAGATCCAGAAAAGCAATTAACAAAATGCAGTTAAGCAAGAAGCAGAAAATCTGTTCTATCACTTGGCAAAAAGAACAGGTACTCTAAACTAGTGTTCTTCTGCAATTAGGAAAAAAAATACTAGAACAGAATGAATATAAAGAGATCTGTAATTTGATTTTTACATTAAAAACCTGATATAAAAATATGGAGAGAAACATTCTTATTTCAAATATTTACACTAAAGTGATCTATTTCCCAGAAAAGCAACTGTTCACATATGGAGAATTAGAAACATAAAGACTTGTGCTAGCTAAAATAAGGAGAACCAAAAAATGAAACTGAGATACAAAAAGAAGCAGAACCACATGGTTAACTTTACCATCCAGATACTCTCAGTGGTGATGTATAGACAATATGGGAATGTGGTTTTTATTGCAGTCCCAGTGGATAGGAGCTCTGTGCAGGGAGGAGGGTGTTGTGGAATGCTCAGCTGGTGTGCCACCTGTGCAGCCCCTCAGGTTTAACAGATGGAGTTGGGGGAATTATGATGATTAAACTGGAAAAAGGGCTATATGCATTTTTTAAGGTATTGCCAAATCCCAGTTTGGATAATTGCTATGAGTGAAATGTAAATAAAAAGTAGAATTGTAACAGTGACAAATTCTCATTTTGAATGGTTAAAGAGGATCCTAGGAAAACCCTATTAAGCTCTTAATATGTGATGAAGAGTCACTGTCAGTAAAGATATTTCACTAATACACGTAAAATTTATCAGATCCCAGTATTTTTAAATCATGTAATTATATTACTGACTTACTCCATGCAATGAAAATTTATCAATCCAGTGAGTGGTGGAATTTAAATATTTAGAATGTTAAGTGATCTAATGTTCTTTCCCTCTACCACCAGCTGTATTTAGAGATAGAAAGAATAGGAATTGACATGAAACATTATTTAGATAGATGGATGGAATGGCCTGGCACCACTTTAGGATACCCAGGACACATCACCTGAAGTTTCTGTCTGCTTCTAATCAGTCATGGTCCTACCGTGTTCCTGCTCTAGGCAACAGAAAGAAAGCAGCATTTTCTCAAGGCAATTCAGCAGCCTGAAGATCTCAGCTGCCCTCTGAAGATACCTGTCCCTTTTCATTCACTAGAGGGGTTGTTTGGAACAACAACAGGAACAAAAGCATTCATAGCAAATCTGAGCTTTGAGCAGAAGGAGGCAAACTCCTTCTCTGTGATTGCTGCAAAGTCTGTGTGATCCTTGAATGCTGGATCATGACAAATGGGAAGCCAGACATAGAATATGTTGGCAATCAACCTTTGTGTGTATAACTTTTCACTAGGCATGTAGCTGTAGGGAATGCTCAAGCTAAATAATGACATATTTGTGGGTGCAGTGCCCTGGGGGGCTCTAAATTGACCTAAGGGTAACTTCTAATTGGGATGAACCTATTCCTACTTTGTCTTGAAACAAAGACTCTGTTTTTCTTCTCTGAGGCCCTCACACTCTTACATACTGTAGTTTAACAATAGCCCTTACTGTTGAGGGGTTTACTATGTCATAATTTGGCCGTGCTAAAAACTGGAATGCATAATCCACTACAGTCAGTTGTTTCACTCTACACTGCCAAAACAAAGCTTGGATTGTGGTCAGGGTAAAGACTCAGACCTGGATACATTCTCAGACCTGAGTAAGTTCCCATGTCAGCAAACAGGAGATATGCACTCGGCATTTTGGAAATCTGGGGCAGAGGGCAGGAGAGAAAATTGATGTATTCTGTGTTTCCCTTGATCATCCCTTTCCCCATTTCTTCTTGTTTGTCTTTCCATATGTTTTGGCATAAGAGTGAATCAATTTCCCTTCCTAGGCCCTCAAAAGGGAACATGTTCTCCCTGACAAAGAGAACCAACTCAGCCTGGACATATTCCAGCAAATTCCAAATAATGTTGAAGTTCCAATTAATGTTGGAATTCCAATTAACATTTCCAGATGGAGATAAGGGATCTGAATAAACACGTGAACATGTTGCTTTTCATTGCAATTCACAATTAAGCTTCTTAATAATGTTCATGAAAAATTTTGGTATGAGTGGAAAAGAGTGAGATAGTACCTGTTAGAAATAGGAAATTGGCTGCAGGATGGAGTGCAATGCTCCATTCAAAGTAGATCTCATTTTGCCAAAACCATTTTTCATTTTTTCATATCCATTCCTGCCTTTCACCACTCATTTCTTCTCCCACCTTCTAATGAAAAATTACAGCAATAGAGTCAAACCAATACATATGATTTTTCTTTGATGGTTTCAAAGGCAAAACAAGCACATGAACATTTTCAAGTGACACTCTGCTGTGACTAAAGGATTTATCATCTGCTGGAGGTGCTAATTAGGGGTAATTTCATTAAGATTTACCTGCCAATGTATTCTGTCTTCCAAAACATTACATTTGTTTACTTTGGGAATCTCACAGCTTTGTGAATATAGAGACACTGGGAAGGAGGGTAAGATGTGGCAGCTCGCTGCTCAGGATGGCACAGTCAGTAACACTTGCTTTTGTCACTTATCTTTGAACAGGACTGTGAAAATTCTAAAAGCTTTTCACCAATACTAAAAGATAAAAATGGGAAGAAAGCAAGGCTGAGAAAAACAAATTATCTGAATATCTGAGCAGACAGAGTAGACCATGGAGATTCCAGAGCGTGGCCAAATTACATCACTATTAACTGTGGCAGCATCCCAGAAGCAACAAAACCAACCAGATGAAGTTCGGAAGATTCAATCAAAGGGAAGAAATTAGGTGGTCACAAAACATGGTTTGCATTCATCAATATCTGAGCACAGGTATCTCCATATGTTAAGAAGACTACAGCATTACTTCCAGCTCCTGTATTTTGGTATTTCTCTAGATGAATTCGATCTCATGCCACATTGGAAAAGAGGCTTACCAAGCACACTGAGACAAAATGTTCACAGCAAGAAAACAGCAAGGCTTTGTTGCTGCATCAAGAGATAAATAAGCAAGGCTAAAACCACAGGAGCTGTGTATTTTGCATAGGTTGCCATCATGTGCTTTTACATGTCTTCCACCTCATGGAATTCACATGACTCCATCAGACTCCTAGGCTGTCACTGTAGATAAGTAAAAATCAAACATATTAGAGTGAGATCCACAAGATCTATCCTGTAAGGCTGCTTCAGCTTTGCAGAAGGATATGATCATTCCTCCTAACTTGTCTCAAACCAAGACAGCATCACAGCTCTCCAAATCAAGGTGTTTATCTTGGGGCTTCAGGGAGGGACTCTCAGAGACCAACACTGCCAAGAATCTTACACAGTCACTCTGCACCTTTTTCCTAAAGTACAGGAGAATGTGGAGTTCTTCCTTTATCAAATATGAGACTTTATCCACAAGACTGAAAAAACCAGCAGTCTCGTTGTACACTCTGTGTTCTACAAAAAAATGGAGGGATGAGAAACAGAACTGAGAGTGTTCCACTCTAGCAGACGATCTGGACCCAGTTTCTCCTTTGCACCCCTGCTCTGTGGATTCATCTCCTGCTCACCAGACAGTGGATGTCACCACCAGACTGTAGTGACACTTGGCAAAAATTAGATATGAGATCCTTCTACCTTAGTTTGGATGTTTAGAAAAACACAAGGGACCTAGACAGCCCAAGCTCCCATTAGTGTTAAAAGAAAGCAGAGTAGTGGATCTCAGGTGCCACCTCATCTTAAGGTGGATGCATAAAACAGATTAATTAAAATCACATCCTGAAAATATCTATTTCTTCCCACTGACTGAGGATGAGCCTAATGAGCCCTGATAGATGCATTCATATGGGTACATACAATACCTCTAAGACATCACAGTTTTTACTATAGACCCACAGTTTCACAAGAAACATGTTCTCAAGAACTGACCTCAGACTCACAGAGTACAACTTTCTCAAGTCTGTTTTTTGTTCTCCCACACAAGAAGGTATTTTTGTAAGGAATTGATTACGTGAATTTGACAATTTCTGAATAAATAGTTCACAGTTTGAGATTTTGGAAGCAGTTAATCTCACCAAGAGAGGTTGCTGGTTCACAATAGCGGGTTGGAAGACTGTCCTATCCAAAGACTCAGTGCACTCTGCACCACTTAAAATATACATCTATCTTATGGAAGAAGAGAACAGTATTCATATTTTAATTGTAAAGGGTGTGAAACAGAAAACAGTTATAAGATTTACACAGGGTCGCAGTGTCACCAATGAGTGGGCAGAGAGAAGAAGGCACTAGGACCCTCTGGTGTTTATGAATTCAAAACTTCTTCCTCCTGTTAATCAAGGAGGTTGGAGGCTTTTATCATTGTAACCAAGTTCTTTTAAATGCTTTGCAAGTCAGGAACAGAGAAGCATTTCCTTGGAAACATTATTTCTTTTCTGTTATGAAAAATCTACCCACATTCTTCAGAGCAGGACAACTTGTCCAATAGTGTTTGCAACACCGTGGAGTGCTTGGCAGCAATCAGCACTTTGGAAGCACCTAAGCAATGTGCATTTGGAAACACTTTCCACCACAGGTTTTCTCTTTCATGTACATTCTTGTCATTTGATATATACTGGAACATCAAACAATGTGAAATAACTCATCCAAAGATGATACTGCTACCTTTAATTTATCCTTTACACTGAATCCCAGAAGAGCAACTTGAAAAAAAAATGTGGAGGTATCAGGTTATTAAAACATATTGTCTTTTAAACTGTTTTTCCTCTTTTTTGCAATTTGCAAATCCTGTTCATAAAGCAGGTATTAAAAGCAATCAGTCTGGTTTCCTGAAGAGTAGGATATTAATTATTCAGATCAGACTCCTTGAAGAACAGATGAGGTCAGACAGCAACAAGCGCAAGGGGAAGAGGAACTAAATGTGTCTAGGCAATGTGCAGAAAATGAGGATGTCTGTGTTTCTGAAGGCAAATGAAACAGTGATGTCTTCAGTAAGGGAGGGGGGACATTGACCCCACAAATGCCTCCCCTCCCTTACATCCAAGTTATCTGATGGGTTTTCTTGCCTGGAATCTTGGGAAGCGACACATGTAATACATGTGGAATTCCTCTATGCTCCTGCTGTAACTACCAAGCCTATTTGAAGTCATTTGATACATGCCATCAACTCTAATAGCCTGAGGAATCTGGGTTTCATTGTTCTATAAGTGCTCTTTGCCTTTCCTACCTCTTTTTATGGTGCTTCTTTTTAAAGCACCTCAAATAGTCTATGAATTAAGCAAACTCATCTTATTAGAAGAGTCTCCAGGGTGCCTTCAGTACTTCAGCTTCTAACTTCAGACCCTGGACACAATCAATGAATGAATCAATAATAATCAATGCACAGAGCATTTCAGCAGGATTAATGACTGGCTGGGAGGTGCTGATGGGCAGAAATTAAGTCAAGGGCCATTAATCCCAGCTGGTCATTTGCCTCCAGGCAGCGCTTTGTGCCAAGGTCATTATTGCTATTCTAGGAAAAAAATCAAAGGAAGCTGACGTCGGCACATGGATATTTTTAACCTGGCTTTTGCAGAGTCAGTGGCTCCATATGACTCTTTCTATTAAATGTGAAGCCCCTTCCAACAGGCACTTCCATTGCAGAAGGTGTCCCAGCAGCATTTTCTCCATTAATGAATCAGCTGGTGTTTTCAACCTACAGGCTGCATAGAGGTGTCCTAGGGTTTATGGAACCTTGCAGACCACCCTCTCCTGCACTGAGGATTTACTCTTTCCCTCTCTACACTCAGCTGTGGCTAGGATAACACTCCTGCATGGGCCAAATTCTAAGAATTATGTTAGCCACATATCATGTCTACTTCACTGCCCCAGAAAATCCTGTCAGCTCAAGTCAGAGAGGGATCACAGAAGGAAAAGGACTTCTAAAGCTCTTCTTGGATAAGCTGCAGGATGTTCATTCATCCACACAGATACACACATACAAACAGACATTAAAACTGTAAACTTAGAATCATAGAATGGTTTGGGCTGGAAGAGATTAAAGACCATTGAGTCCCAACCTTCCTGTCATGGGCAGTGACACCTTTTGCTAGACCATGTTGCTCAAAAGCCCCATCCAACCTGGCCTTGAATACCTCCAGAGATGGGGCTCTGATAAACCTGTTTCAGTTCCTCACCATCCTCAAAGTAAAAAAAAAATTCTTCCTAACTTCTAATCCAAACCTATCCTCTTTAAGTTCAAAGCCATTAGCCCTTGTTCTACCATTAAATGCCCTTGTTAAAAATCCCTCTCCAGTTCTCTTGCAGCCCCTTTAGGTGCTGCCAAGGTCTCATAAACAGTATATAACTTTCCCAAAGTATCCTAAATATTACCAACCTATGATGTATGGCAGACATACTGTGTTTGCAAAAAATTGTAAGAGCAAACATCAAGGTCAGGTCCATGCTTGTTGATAGCTATGCCAAGTGCTAGAAGGTTGTCAGAGAGTTTGGCAAACCCACCTGCTGTACCCCAGAACACGTTGTTCTCCAAAGCATTCCAAAACATTCCAGTGTGTATCCTGTGTGCATTCCTGAGGCTCAAAGCCTGTCCCTTACTCCCTGTGCTTGCAGACTGTGTAAATGGAGCTATAACAAGACCAACAGTGAGTGGACAGTCCAAGTCAGGTTCCTTCACATCAGGATGCAGCTGTTTCCTTTGCAAGGCACACATATTATGGATTGCTCTATCTTACTTTTGGTTAGTTGCAATGAGAAAGGAGCTAGGCAGTCCTAATCATACTAAATCATAATGTTATAGGGGCCAGGAGATTGCCTTGTTTTGCTTGCTGTAAAATGCACTGAAGTGCACTCAAAACACTGCTCGAAATTTCTCCCTGTTTCAGGCTTTTATGTCACTCAAACAGGAAACCAATTAAATTGAAGTGCCCCTCTGTTCCATGCAAAAGCAACATGCAACTATGAAATGATAAAATCTGAGACTCCCCATGTGCTGCGTAATCCCATAGGTGGACTAATTTTCCTGTCAAAATGCAAGTATGAAAGCTCTAAAAAATGTTTGAATTGACATGGATCTTTTGAAGGTAAAGATACTAAATGAAAATACATGAGACAGCAGGTTCTGCTTTCTAATATTTCGGCAAGTTTACCAGAGGTGTTACTTGTTTTCCAAGAATTTTGGAAAATTTGTAACCCAGGGAACACAGTCCAGTAAAAAAAAAAAAGAGCAGAGATCATCTGGGTCAAGAAACAATGTGAAAAATCCCATGAGGGAAGGAAGTTTGTTGTTGTTGTTGTTGTTTGTTTGTTGTTTTTTTAATATGTGCAGAAGAAGAAAAAAGCAGATGAAGCTTGTATTCAGTGCATAATGTTAGCAGCAGGAGTCTACAGACTAGATGTGCTGTGTGAATAGCAGTTACTTTCTGTGTGTTATTTGATGTAATCCAGTTTTTGCTAAACAAAAACCACCTGGACTAACTGGTTCCTGTTCACATTCTGTAGGAGTTTAATGATTTATATATATTGCCTACATCCCTCTTATGTTCCGTCATAGGATGGGTGTCAGAATGAACTATATACATGTGTACTTTTCTCTGTAACAAAGCAAATCTTCTGTTGAAACATTAGCAAGGCAAGCTGTGTGTTGCAAGAGAAGCTGATCAGGTGCTATTTTAATGCTTGAAAAAATTGATGCTTGGCAAATAAAGCAGTTTTCTGCACACAGTTTGTGTCATATTGTTTAATGAAACTAAGAGAAAAAAATAATGGCTCACTTAATGGCTTAAAATCCTGAGGAAATTGTGCAGAGCTAGGTAGAAATCTCGATACTGTGGGCTGGAAAATGTAACCTCTGTAGCTTCAAGAGAAGCAGTGACTGTCTAGTGTTGGCCTAATTATCTTCACTAATAACTGAATCATTCTCAGCCTATGGCTACAAACATATTATAAGATGTTTCTGGTGTGATTTAGAAGTTGGTGTTAACACCATTCAATTAGCAAATTGCTACCTCACCCTGTGCAGGCCCATATTTAGGTACAAAGTGTAACTCTGCAGTGGTACCCTGGGTTTTCTCCCAGCTTCACCTCCAGGGTTTAAGCTCAAGGTATATACATAGACAGGCATATTCAGTGAGTGAGAGATGTGGTGTTTTGGGGGCTTTCTGGAGCTCCAGCTGCCCTGCAGATCTCTCTTGTTGGTCCTGTCAGCTCACACAAACCCAGCCAGCACTGCAAGCAGCATCCTGTTTCAGAGGAAATTCAGTATATTTGCTGGGGTTTTGTGTCTGAAGTCAGAGAGAGACTGTGGAAAAGCTAAATGAGAAAGGAACCCCAAGAAAGTGGTGCAGGGGTGACTCTGCAGGTGCCATCTGAGGAGTCCCAGTGGTGAATTCTGTACCAGGGTTGTCATTTACCTCAGCTGCACATTTGTGGTTGTGCTGCCTGGCTTCTTTCATTCCTACTGCAGTTACTGCAGTACACATTGATTCCTACTGCAAGCTGCTCCTGCTTGTCAAATCACTTCAAGCCAGGGCTCAGAAAGCTTTTGGTCCATGATGGGAGCAGTGCCCATGCCCAAGCTTCCTTCCCACTGCTGTGGTTGGTCCTGGGAGCAGGGGTGTCCTTTCACCAGGCTGCAGAGGGTGGAAGGAGAAGGGGCAAGTGGCCAGGCTAGAATAGATGGCATGGAAGCAGGGCTTGGCAGCATGGAAGGAAAAGCTGAAACAGCCAGGCAGGAAGCAAAGTCTAGCAGCCCAAAATGTAGTAAAAACATCAGCCTGGAATGATTTCTTACCTCGCAAATATTTGAAATTGCTTCCCAGGAGGGCAGATATGAGATATCTAGTGTTTTCTGATGAGAGAGGAACTCTGTTCCTGGTTAAATAAACTGTGTTTGCTTAGAGAGAGAGAGAAGAGACTTTTAAATCCAAAGCTGTAATTAAATGTGCAGCAATTCTGAGGGTACTCATACTGGTAAATGTTATTGACATTTCCTTTCTGCTTTTTCCAGCGGAAACAAATTATTAATACCCTATTGTTGCAATAATGAGTTCTTGATAGACATAGAATTCATTTTTTTCTTGTATTGCTTTAGCCCTGAATCAGTTCTCACAAGTGAAAAATAGAAATCATTTTGTTTTAGCATCACTGGCAGTGAGAGAAAGAGGAGGACAACATGGGAACACCATGAAATATATGGCAAGGCTGTTCTGGAATCAAGGAATGCAAGGCACCTGTGCCAGTTGCCACCTTCCAGTCACTGAAATGGGATGATCTGGGTAAGCTGTGGAAGCAGTAACTGAAAACCTGACCCAAAGCACTAATGAGATAGAAATCAGTTTTTAAAATATTTCCTTTCCTACTCCAGGTAGTTGTTAGACTTGGAGTTCCAGCTGCTAACTTGGAGTTCCTGGGTCTACTGCCTCTATGGTGTTTTGGTATCTGAGCTGTTCCACAAGCAACTACTACATCTGTCCCCTGAGCAGTTACAGGCTTGCTTTCTCCTTTACTTTGAGATCAGTTGGTTTTCTTTTTTTTAACTTTTCTAGGTATAGATACTTTAGAACATTTAGCAAAGGACTCTAGAAATCTGGATAACTACTAAATTATACTGCTCAGCTTCTCTCCAGTTTACTACTAATTAAATGTCCTTAGGATGCACTGGGACAGTTATTATAATTGATGGGTTTTCAAAAGGAGCTGAGTTGCAAATACTTTTCTGCTGGAACATGCGTCATTGTGGAGCTGGAAAATGAAAGAAAATAATGTGATAATATTTTGTCATACAAGAATATAGAAAATAAAAATGTCTCAAATAAAAAAATACAAAATTCAGCAGTTTGATCTAAACAGCACAAATCATACCAGTAATGAAATGGCTTTTTTTGTTTGTTTGTTTTGAAAATTATTTCATTTTATGGAGAAGCGTGACTTGTAGAGAGAATTAATGTCTTTTATTGCATGGGATGATGCAGGTGGAAAAAAATATTCTCAAAGGCATGCAGTCCTTCCTTTTCTTATAAAAATTCTAGCATAGCAAAAGAAATGTTACGTCAAAATCCAAATGGATAATTTCCATTTTTTTGAAAACAAAGCATTCAAAACCAGCTGAATTCTCCTTTAGCCTCATTGCCTTCATTGCTGCTTTGGAATGGAAATAAGTTTTACCTGGAAAAAAAAAGGGTTTTCAGTTCAGCCATACCAGTACATAGGGATGAAAAAATTCCAGATACCCGACTTGGATCAAAATGGAGCCCTCTGCCTGGCCACCGAGCTGCTCCTGCTTCACTCCATTGATCAGGATGTTGGCAGTCATGGTCAAATGAGCCCACTGAAGTTCAGCCCCAGAGTGCCATTCACACGGTGGCTGTGCCCTGGGGGGTGATGGACAGGTGCTAATCGAGCCCTGGCACAGCACACACCCTGACACCTTCCAGGCTGGTCACACCACTGCCTCCTTCCTTCTGCCCTGGAGCAGGGCTCTCCCCGGCTGCCTGGCAGTGTTTACACTTCCCTGTGAACACAGTCCCCCAGTGTTTATCTACACAGTCAGGAATAAAAGCAAGCAAATAAAAAAGAGGCTGGGGCTGTTTCCATCTGCTCTGCCCCAGAGCACTGAGCATCCAGCACGCAGCACAGCTGAGACCTGCTGCTCCTGCTCTGCTGGGAACAGCCTGCCTTGCAAGCGCTTCAAGCTGTTTCAGGAGCTGGTACCCACACCACACAGAGATACAAAGTCCTTTGTGCCTAATTTACCACTGTGCCTGGCTTTGAAGAAAAGTGGGATGTGGAGATTTTTCACAAGGCAATGCACTATTTTCTTTTATCGTTTTCTTTATTGTGTGCAGGTTGATTTGAGGCGTTTCTGGAACTTAAAAATCCCAAGAAGGAACTTATTGCTCATTTGCACTATCCCTAATTAACAACTTCATTAGAGAAAAAAAAAGAAGCTTGGAAACTTTATTTCTCTGTGCATTGGAGATTTGTTGGACACAGGTAGACATCACTACTTGGCTACTACAAAGTTGTATTTATTGACTTTTATTTCTTCTCTAGTCCAGGCTCCTTTAGGGCACCTTGGGAATAGCTGGGGCTCTAGAAGAGCACTCAGAGCTACTTGCAAAATGACTTGCTGGCCATGCTGCCCTGCATGACCATGCCCCAGACTGATCTTCCTGCCTTTCCAGGTCCTTGACCATTGCTCTTCTGATGCCATGGGAAGCAAGAAATAACAGCACACACTTACCCTGACTTCAAACCCTTCGAGTTGAAGGCAAATTGAAACCATCTTTGTTCCATGATGTCTTGGGTCCTTTGGATAGGCCATCTCTTACTTACTGTGTTTCTCTGCATGTGCTTTGAAAGCTTTCCCCAGACATACCAGAATATATCAGAAATAATTACTAAATTTAAAGTGTTGTATATGTTGGATATGAGCAATGCAGTGTTCAAAGTGTATCCCACAGCTTTCCCCCAGAAGCAGATGATGAAACATTGTCTGCAAAATGCAGCACGAAAGCACAGCCAGGATCATGTTCTCATGGGTCTGGTGGGCTTCCTACTCAGCAAGGAAAATTGCTGAGAACCAGATTTTGGGAGCTAAGCCTGTCTTAGTGCTGGTATCTGTAGACACAACTGTGTAGAGCCCTGTCATGCAGAGGTGCTGTTACATTTGCATGCAGTCTGCAAAGTTATTTACGTCTAAAGCTCAACTGCAAATTATTTCTGGCTGCCTTCTCTGCTTCAGGGGAACACATTGATGCCCTTCCTTACCCACAGTATTAAACCATTGTCAGTGCAAATGTCTTTGGCTCTCATTTTGAGGTCCATATGGTTCATGGCTTCTTAAGTGACATAATGGTCCATTCAGGGAGGTACACTTGAGACCCTCCTCTTTTTCTGCCATATGGTGATAATATGAAGGAAGACAGATGTTACAAATGTGGGTGCTAATATTTCTGCTGCTGTGTGGAAATGTGCAGCTTCTTGTTCTCTGAGACAACTGGTGAGGATAGCACTCAGCAGGCTTTCCTGGAGCAAACCCACCACACTCATGGGCAGAGCCAGAAAATTTCTCTATTCCCAGTCCAAGCTTCAAATCAGGAGACACTAGAGAGAACACAGGTGCATGATATCCTCTCATCCATAACACATCAGAAATTTTAATGTGTAACCTAAGGTGCCTGCTATGTGATAGACAGAATAATAGTGTAGGATATGCTTTACTGAAAAAAAACCTCATACTTTTAATATGTTGGTTCTGTTTATCTTTACTTAAAAAGAATAAAACCTCAGGGATAATGGGGACTGCCTGCCTATACAGAGTATTTTGTGCCTAATTAATTTTATGTATGGACACGAGCTACTTTATCTGCTAGATTAGGTATCAGTTCTAATGTACCATTTCTTGCTCGTAGTTTGGGGCACGGGGCACCATTTTATTTGCCATTTTAGATTGCTTGTTTCATTTTTTTATACTTCAATAAAACTTCTGGCATAGTTGCCGTTTTCCCTTCTCTCATAGCTGAGTAGAAAACAATGTAAAGTTTTCAAACAAAAACCCTGGAGGTTTTATTGAGCTCCCAGAGATGAGCAAAAGCAATGAGCACAGTCAGACCTGTCAGCAGAAGTTGTTTTGTTTCAATGATCACTCCACCATGTAGAATTCTTGCCGCATAACAAACTCAAAGCAGCATCTCCCAGAGACTCTCTCTGACTCCTCCAAGAAGTACCCTAGGAGAGGTGGAACAAGATGAAAGGTTTGTACCTTGCCCCTAAAGTGAGACTGATGATTACCTGGATGAGCCCTCAGAAGGCACTGCCAGCCAAAAATCTTCCTTCCTATAGCCATTCTACAATCTCTGTGCCAATATCCTTGTGAGGATAAGCCAAGCCCTGAAAGACTGAATAGCTCAATAACAGCTTTTACTTAAACTCCAATATGTGGAAAAAAATGTGCATAAGGAAAACCTGATGTCCAGCATCACAGGAGCAGAAGAGTCCAAAAAGACTGAGATCATGGGAGACTGGAGGAGGCACTCCTTGAATCCCAGCTCAGCAACAAGCCTCTCAGAGACACCCTCAAACCACTCTACAAACTGATCAAGGAAAGAGCTTTGACATCAATAGAGCTTAAGGGCTTGGGCTGAAACTGCTCATCTCTGAATTGAGGACAATGGGGTAGTTTAAGATGCAATATGAGCTTGAAAATGATATATGATATGATAGAGACTTAACCTAAGAAAACCAGAAGAGCAGCAGAACTCCCACTGTATACAAATTACTGGCTCTATATATGCCCAAGTATGACCTCCAGCTAGGATATAATAACCACTTTCATGAACAGCACTCATTATATTGTGTCCATTATAAAACTGCAGCTACATGGCAGTGCCATAGGCTATAATGTTCTCACTTAGAAGAATTTCAATTTTCTTCCAAGAGACATCATCTCCCTTTTGCAGGCTTATTTTGTGCATCCTGTGCTCATTTTTATTTTATAGGGTGGGATGTGGGGTGTATTTTTGAGGGTTTTTTTCTCCTAAAGCAACAAAGGAACTGCACGCAAAAAAAATCTGTCTTGATTTGGGAGGCACAGCAAGGCGAGGATTCAACCAGTGTAAATCAGCATGATGAACCCCAGCTGGGGACTTTTGCCAGACAGCTATAAATCTGCTGGATCAAAGTGTTTGTCAATGACCAAAAATATCTCACAGAAATGGCCTGGCTGGTCCTCTGTTGACACAACAGAAAGATATTGCTAAATCAGCAAGAAACCTTGAATTTGTTGTGTGCTGACTTAAAAGAGATTTTCTCAGTTATTCTGTCAGCTCTTCTTCCTAAGTGTGAGATAACTCAAGCAGCACAAGTATGTGGCTAAGGAGTGGGAGAAACACCTGTGGGATTTTGGATAAAACACTGAATGACATGGGCAGATGCAGGCAATCTGACAGAATTTATCAGCTCTGAGGTACTGCACTTCATCTTCTCCAATGGCCAGGAAGCCAAAAAAATACCTCCATGTGCTGCTAGGCCTGTCTTAAGAGAACCTACAGATCACTACCATGCAGCAAGCTACACCTGACAAAGTCTTCCTCAGCACCCTTCATTCAATGGTGTGGAGATGGAGATAAGGGAGAGCAGGATCCCACTCATCTAATCCTGCAATACCTAAAAACAACTGGGAAGAACAGCATCTCCCCACTGCCTAGTTCCTTCTTATTAGCCAAAAAGGAAGTGGAAAGAAACAAACTCCAATAATTTTGGTGTTTTCATGAAGGCCTGAGACCTGACAATCACTTTCCCTAAAGAGATGCCAGTCTGGGTGAGTTCATGGCCTGTGTTTTCACAGAGGTCTGGGGAAATGCATGGGAAATTCTGTCCCCAGAGAGACAGGACAAGCAGGCTTCCACTCCAGGTGCAGTAGCTGTTATCTCTCGGCCCAGGCAGATACAAATATTCTGTGATGTGTCTTGCACTGGGGGCGAAGAGCCCTCCTGAGGACTCTCTCTAGGATACTAAAGTTTTCCACACAGCCAGGAAATCTTGTCCAAGGCTGCCTTGAGGGCATATTCCTGTGAAACCCAAGGCAGATTTCACACCAGTCCCCATCTTCAATGTCACAGTAGGCAACCAGTATTCCTCAAAGCCTTGACAGGGCTGCTAGCTGAGTTAAATCTGAGGAACAGATTTCCCCAGACCAGCCCACTGTAGAGGCACCTGCAGCCCCCTGCTCAGCCTGGCTTCTCAGCGGGGCTGTGTTGGGTCTGTCTGGGCTGGAGTTAACTTTCCCCACAGCAGCCCTGCTGGTGCTGTGCTCTGTGTTTGTAGCTGGCAGAGCTGATCATACACCAGTGCTTCGGCTGTTGCTGAGCAGTGTTCCCACAGTACCAAATCTTTATTTCAATTCCTCCATCAAAGACCCGTAGGCTGGGTGTGGACAAGACCCTGGGCAGTGATACAGCCAGGACAGCTGACCAAGATGACCAAAAGGCTGTCCCATACCATAAGACGTCATGTTCAACAAAAAATCTTATAGAAAGGGTAAGGGCAGGACATATGTTATTAAGGTATTTGTGTTCCAAAGAAAGTAGCTGAACATCATATGCTGATGAGAAGTTGTGATTTTTTTTTTTAATGTCCTTTGCTTCCATACATGGCCTTTGTTTTCTTTCATTAAACTGTCTTGAGCAACAAGTTTTTCAGGTTATTTCCTTGCCCTGTCCTCCTGAAGAGAGGGACTGAGAGAGGAACTGGGTGGGCACCTGGCAGACAGACAAGAGGAACCCACCACACAGAAGACATTATCAATCAATGGTGCCAAATCGACACATTAAAAAAAAGGTTGTAAAAAGTGAAATGGCCAGTGGTAAATGAACCCGGAAAAGACTCAAAAAATCACTACACAGGAAGAAGGAAAGACTGGGGAAGGCAGACTCACCTCTAAATCATCAGTAGTAAACCACTAATGGAAAATTTGTGGTTTCCTGGGTCATTGCTGATTGGAGAGTTGCCAACAGGCACGTCAATAGAGACATCACAGTCTTCTCTCCAGGATGAGAGCCCTTCTCTGCCTGCTTGGTCCCACTGTCCTCTCTCTGCCTGCCTTGTAGGGCACATCCCCAGATCAGATTCCTCTGTTCTGTCCCACGCTAGTAGCCCTTGCCAAAGTATCCCAGCAATGACCATACAAACTTTGGAGAGTGACAGGAAGACCAGAGAAATTGTCTCACACTCCCTGAGTAATACCAGTCCTTTCCTGCAGTCTCAGTTTCCAGCTAAAGATTTTTTTGCCAGTCTCTACTTTTCTTTAAAGCCCACTGTACCTAGTGCAATTCAGTTTTTCTGATTAAGCTCTCTGTGTGTCTGTGTGATTTGTACTAACAACCTCTGAACCTGCTGGCCAAAAATATTGAAAGATGTCAGAGCTATGGAGTTCTAACACTTTATGAAAACCCTGTCAGTCCATCTAGTGAGAAAATCTTGGCATGAGGCTAACCTTAATGAGTAAATGCTTCAAAAAGCTTTGCTAGGCCACTGCTGGGTTTTTATTTCACTCAAGTCGTCTCCTTCTTTGCAGCACGTTTGGGTTGGATTTTTTTTTTTTTTTTTTTTTTTTGCACACTGAGCTAAGAACTTGCTTGTGCAAGTAACCCTGTGAGAACATTAGGGAATTTTAATGATGGCAAGCTTGTGGAGGAGGGAACCCCAAGGATGCCCCATACTCTCTACAGGTGATGTCAGAGAGGTAGAGGTTTATATTATCATTTTTGGCTGGTTTACCAATCTCCTTCACTTAGGAGCTTTTTATTTACAGACTAGCTGAGATGGCAGACCTTGAGCACATGGTTGACCATTAAAATTCATGGTTGATTCATGACACAAGATGAAATTAAAAACCGTTGCCAGAGTTCCTGAGCTCTACCTCCCCTATGTTTCCCATGGTGGTTGTTACAGCAGTACCTGCCCTAGTGAAAAAGCATCAGTAGGGGATTCACTAATAAGTCCAAGTGCCCAGGAAAGGTGTGGGAGGATGTGCTTGTTGCAGCTATCACCTGTCTCCAGGAGGAAATATACCAAATGTATTTTAGAAGAGTCTTTTCCATGCATTAATTAGAGCAACACTGAGTCACCCATCTCATTAAATGCTGATAGAGATCAGCAAATAATTCCTCCACAAGATTTTGACATCTTCCAGGGGCTGCAGGTAACAGTACAAAGAGACATATATACACCCCCTCTTTTACTGAGAACTTCTGTGAACTGTTTTCTGATGGATCTAAATGTTTGCTATCAGCTTCTGCAGGATTAAACACGGAGGCTGGATCCTCTTCCCTGTATCCAGGACAGATAGTTGGGAGCTGTAAGCTTGGTAGTGACCCCATCTGCCCTGATGGCACAGGGATGCCAGTTTGGTGGGATGTCTAATTCGTAAAGTCCAACTCCTGCAGAGTCTTTCCAGCCAGTGGCAGGAGAAAATAAGGAGGAGAAAAAAAGCAACAACAAACCTTCAGCACTCTTTAAGTGGTAGTGTTTCTCCATATTTAAATTCTAGGAGAGGTGAAATGGGAGTTTTCTGAGTCTCAGGGCTTACTGGTGAAATTAACCCCATTAAATCACCCAGACTGGCTAGAGGGTGAGAATGCTCCTTCCTCACACCTCCTCTTGCTACTGGAAGAGGAGCAAAGGAAGGAGATTCATCATCCCTTCTTTAATCCTAGTCTGCCTGCAGTTCCCTTATCTGAGATTCTCATGACAGTTTTGATGTCCTCTTTGACTGCTGGGAGATTGTAAAACAGCTTTTCCTGGTGAAACATCAAACTGTCTTGAAAAAACTTATGTTTTTCAATAGAAAAAAAAATCATTTAAGCATGTCCATTAGAAATTTTTTAAACAACTCTACCAAAAAAGCTGGAGTTGATGATTTTATTTCTTATACATTTTAAAATGAAATTTCCGTCAGCTTAATTTATAGAATGTGTCATATGCTATTATGCACAAACTGAGGACCATGTCATAGCTCATTTAAGATTTGGCTTAGTATTTTAGGAATCATGAAGCTGTCAGTGTTAAAAAAGAGTATTTTCATAATGGGCAATAATGTGCACTTGAGTCTCATAGGGCAGCACTCATGTGTGTCCCCCACCCTTTTTTTCTTCTTAAAAATCAAAGCACAAGCTAGACAGCCTAAGTTATATTTCAGAGCATCACAAAACTCCCTTTGGCAGACAACCTATTCACACTGGAGAAAAAGCACTTTGCCAGGTTCAAAAATTAATTAAAAATGCCTAATGTGACTCAAGAAATCACACACTGAACCCCTCTGATACATTTTTAATGAAAAAATACTCCTGAAATTCATTAAATGTTATAGATTTATACCTTCCAAATAATTCAAAGCAACAACTCCAGAACTGCCAATGATCTAATCTCCCATACTGACAAATATATGAAATAAAGCATTCGACAATCAGTAAATACTCCCAGATACTGTTAAAAAATAAAGGTAATAAAAATACTGGTAATTAGGAAGACGGAAGGGGAATATGTCATTTGATATAAATCAGAAATGACAGTTCACAAATAATTCAGTGCTTCCATTATTACACTTTAAGGGTTTTGTAGGGCGTACAGTGCTGCTTGCTACCAAAAAACTCCACCCCAAATGCAGTTATTTGGGATAGCAGGTGTGGAGTTTCTGTACTGATTTGGTACAGGATGACAGCAGCTATTTAGAAGCAATAAAAGATCTGTGAAGTGACTTGTGCTCCAAATTGACTGTATTTTTTGATGGGTGTCTTGAGACACCTTAGAGGGACGTGGGTTTTAAGGATTCACCATGCTCAGTGCTCTCTCAAGTGTGCCTGATAAAAGAAGTTGTGTATCCAGAATTACTAATGAAGCTTTGAAGATTTAGAATAGAAATGTGCATATTAATCCTTAAAAGGACTCCATTTTTAAGTCTACCATTGCTGCCTCCTTCTAGAAAAATATCCATTTCTCACCCTGAAAAATCATGCCATGTTTTTTTATCATTGATGTTCTTTAAAGAAATAAACACTTAGATCCCGGTGTCATTGAGGGGTTAGATGTGTCTTTTAAGTCATCCTTTAAAAATTTGGATCCTGGTTTATTTTGGTCAACCATGGAATCAATGAACATCTACAGGAATGAACTCCAATCATTGAATTCCAGGGGGATTCCTTCTATGCTGTCCAGCACATGGAAAGGATGCATAAATGAGACTTTACCACAGGGGAAGACAAATATTTGTAAAATGTAGCCAAGATGACAACATTTGGGATTTACATGCTGGCTGTGGGTGAGTTACTGGCATCACACTCAGTATAGTAATGGTCTCTGGTTAAAAGGGGTTTGCACCATCTCTCAGGGTTGCACCTACACATTCCTGGGCAAAGCAGGGCAACGAGAAGGGGCTTGACCATATTGTTTCCTTAGACAGATGTAGGGCAACCAACTGCCCTGTTTTTGCTGCCCATGCACCTTTATCCATCAGTCTTACACTCCAGTTAAAAACCAACAATCCAGTAGAAAATCCAGAATTCTTGGGAATATTTGTCCATGTGTGTGGTGTTCCTTTTCCCTTCATGTATATTCTTGTTCTCTTTAAAATGTTGATAACATCCAATTGAAGCCATATCTTAAAGACAGCTTCATGTTTGTCATTGCTACTGCTGAGGAAGTCCAGGGTCTGAAGTGATTTTTAGTTCTCCTGTGAAAAAGATGACCCATCTGGCATTTAATCTAAAATCAAAATCTTTATGAGCCATTGTGAGTCAAGGGAGGGAGAAAAAGGGAAACAGATACATATACACAGTGGCTTGTAGCATGTGATATGGGTTGCAGTCAGGCTGGTGGAACGTCCTGACCTCATTGATGTAAGTGAGGCCACAGAATTTAACCCATGAAATGACTAAGATGAAAATGAAAAAAAAGAAAAAAAGAAAAAAAAAAAAAAAAAAAGGAAGGAGAAAAAAAAAAAGNAAAAAAAAAAAAAAAAAAAAGGGAAGGAGAAAAAAAAGAGAGAGAAAAAAAGAAGAAAACCCCCAAACACTTCCCTTCTCAGACGTGGGGACAGGAAACTTCTGGGTAAAATTTCACCTTTTACTGTAGCAGATGCAGCCTTGCTGAAGATAGTGAAGAGAGTGAAACTGCACAGTGTGCACGAAGAGCATTATGTGCCACTTAGCTGGTGCAGTGTAAATCAAGGCATAAGGGAGAGGTAAGTGGAGAGCAGAAGATAGAAATACAATTCCCAAATCTCTTGAAGTAAAAATTTTTAAGTTTTAACATTTATTTTGGATAACAACAGAAAAATAAATCACCCTAAATCTTCCAAACTGAGTCAAAAGAGCAAGACTCAGCTTTTTCTGCAAGGAGATTAAAGAACCATCTCCAAAAAGGCAGAGCTGTGGTTTTTGGCCCCCCACAGACTGTGAAGCAACTCTTCAGCACTGGCAGGGCAGAAGCAAAGCCCGACCCACATGGCCTGAGAATTTGTCCCTGCTCCCACTGAGGATCTGGAGAACCTTCCCTCCAACCTCACACTAAATCCCAGGCAGAGTTGAGCCTGCCCCCATGGCAAGCAGTGGGCATTAAAATTCCAAAGATCTCAGCTGGCTCTGCTGTGTGTTTATGCCAGCTGGAGATCATTTCTCCATCATTTCCTGATCCAGAAATATTCAAGTTTGTAACTTCTCAAAATCCCCCTCCTCCAGTTGAAATAAGGCATTTTAAAAACCATTTCCTTTATCCAGAGACCTCTGTGGGTTTTGAAAACATGCCATGGGTTTAAAATATTTCTTTTAATGGTTATTATTTTTTTTACTGAAACAAATGTCAATTTTCACAAAACCACAAATGTCTGTGGTCACTCAGGCTTACTAATACTTTCCACAAATATCTCAGACAGTAGTTAAAAGAAAGGAATTTGTTTTAAATACTGGCACCTGAAAACAGCTGCTGTGACGTTTTGAAATTTTTCATGGATTGCTTGGGAAAAAGAATTGGATGCAGTCTTTTGCAGTATTTCTTAAAGGTTCCATCAGCCTACCAAGTGATAGCAGATTAATAATTGTTGAAAATTCAGTGCAAATTGACTGACAAAATTTAATTAGCTCAGGAGGTCACCTCCTAGTGTCAGGTACTATACAAATACATTGTTTATGCTACCTGAGCAGGACAATGAATGAATGCTTGTTGTTTTGCTGGTAAACAAATGTCATTTCTGGGATGAAAAAGCAAAAATCTCTATGTGGAATGGTGTGGGCTGCACAACAAAAGATGCTGGCACAGCCCAGCCCTGCTGAGCAGGTGGGAGGACAGCGAGCCTCAGTCCAGGTGCTGAGGAAAGTGTGGTGGTGGCAGAGGACACTCCCAGAGGTTTCACCTGAGAGCCCATGGTGAAGCCCACATGGATTCTCCTTCATCCCAGCTGCCTTAGGGAGCAGGGAAATGCACTTCCCAAGAAAAGCAGGTCTTGACATAGGTGATTGCCTCTGGGCTGTAAATCCTGGGAATCCTGCACTGCTCTGTTGCTTCAGCTTGAGCATTAACCTAGAAATTCAAGTGATTTATGGCAGTTTCCTGCCCAAGGCAGGGACCAGGGTCTGAGGAGCCCCTCTTGAAGGAAGCTGGGCTGAATGCAAAGCTGCTTTTTGTGCTGACTTGTTCAGAGCAGATGTTCATAATGCTCTCTCACAGCATTACTGATCCTCAAGCTTTTCTTCACACATCATGTAGTCTTCACGACATTTTTACTTTGTGTTATCTCTCCTTGGAAAACTGAGCTCTAAAAGCCTCTCTTGTTGTAACCAGCTGCCCAGGGTTACTGTGGGGAGAACCCCTTGAGAAAGGACAACACATGATCTCTACTCTGGGCAGATGTGAGGGTCCCAAATCTGTGCCTGTTGCCACCACAGCTGTGCTGCAGCTGCTGCCACCAGCATCCAGCACTGTTGTCTCCAGCACACTAAAAAGGACACATCAGGTAGAATAGAGTGAGGCTTGGTTTGAGCTTACAGCAACATCTTGGACAGGCTGAGAGGGTGCTCTGCTTCAAAAATTCCTGATTTCTGTTGAAGAAACTTGCTATTCACTTCACTACACGTGCAATCAATTCTCGTGTTTCTATTTCCAGCAGGCAGCTCCCCACTGTCAGCCCAGTGCTGCTGAGCAGAGCCTGCCACTCCACAGAACCACTGCTGAAAAGGCTGTGACTCAGAAGAGGAGCCAAGGCCTGGCTGGCCATGACAATTGAATTGTTCCATCATGCCTGAAGCATGGAGGGGTCCCTCAAAGGCACACTGTGGGAAAGAAGGTCTCTGCCTCTGGGAATCTCAGGCAGCTGCTGCCTATTCTTAAAGAATCTTTTTTTCATTTTTCTTTTTTTTTTTTTTCTTTTAAAAAGGAAAAGTATGGAGCAGCATATGCATTTCTACAATCTAAATAACAGAGCCACAGAAAGGTTGAGGCTGCAGAGGACTTCAGGATGCCTTCCAACCCAAACCCTTGCTCAGGCAGGGCCACTTACAGCCAGTTCCTGAGGACCATGTCCACATGACTCTTGAATATCTCCAGTGAGGAAAACTGCCCAATCTGCCTGGGTAATCTGTGTCAGCAGCCAGCCTTGCAGTAAGGAGGTGTTTCCTGGTGTTCAGAGGGAACCTCCTCTGTTTCAGTCTTTGCCCATTGCCTCTGTTCCTAGCACTAGGCATCACAGAAAAGAATCTGGCTCCATCTAATTTGCACCCTTCCTTCAGGTATTTATTTAAACTGATAAGATCCCTTTGAGCCTTCTCTTCTCCAGGCTGAATAGTCCCAGTTTTCTCAGCCTTTCTGCATATCAAAAACACTGCATTGCTTTAATCAACTTCACGGCCCTTTGTTGGACTCTTTCTAGAATATATCCAAGTTTGGCAGCTCAGCTCTGGATACAACATTGCAGATGTGTCTCAGCCGGTGCTGAGTAGAAAAGAAGGGTCACATCCCTCATCCTGCTGGCAGTACTCTGCCTGATTAGGCCCAGGACACCACTGTCCTCTCTGTTGCAAGCACATGCTGCTGGCTCGTGTTCCACTTGGTGTCCACTAGGACCCCCCTGTAGTGCACAAGTGATTTCCTTCTGGGGTTTCCATGGTGTTTTCCACCAGGCACTGGTGCATGAGGTTTTTCCTTCCCAGGTACAGGAATTTTTCCTTCCTTTGTAGAACAACTGATCCCATCTTTTAGAAATAAGTCCTTTAAATGACTTTAAAACAGAGAAGAAACTCAACAAGAGGCAGAATGAAATGCTGAAGTATGGGAATAAATGGAGCATCTCTAAGGGCATCCCTGTTGGGGAATTGAGAGAGTGAAGAGCACAGAGGAAGAGGGGCTGTGTCCCTTTCCCTGCTCTGCCTGGGTCCTGTCCAGTGTGCTGTGTTAAGGCTGCAGCCAGACCACGTCCTCACAAGGAATGACATGAGGTTTGCTCCAGGACAAAAAACTTGAATGTAGTGAAAGTTGTTGTGCACCCTTCCACTACTTGCTGGGATTTGCAGGAGGAGAGCTGCCACCAGGCATGCATCCAGATGGAAAAATCCAGGGAGAGCCATGAATACTGTCATGGCTATTGCTGCTTAGGCAAGTCCCCCTTGGAGCTGATTCTGGAGGAGTTGTGACAGTACAACTTCCCTGGCAGAAAAGGCATTGCTTTTCCAATAAAAAGCCACTTTCACAAGTGGTCATCAGTTTAACATATTAGCAATTTTGAAGGCATTTTTAATGTGAGACAAATTGAAACAACTTTCAACTTTCCAGTACTTATCCTGTGTTGACAGATTAGATGAGTTTATGTCATATTTTATTGTGCTGTGTGTGTGTTAGAGCAATATTGCAGTAATCTGGGCTACCAACCCTTTGCTTTTCTTGTTTAATGTCCTGCATCCTGGGACTAGAACTGTCATTTTAGCCTAGTCCGGAACATTTCCCATTAGTCTCAATACATCCTCTGGGAATGTTGAATGGAGCGAAGGGAGAGGGAGCGAAAAGAGCACAGACCCACTTATAAATATAGGACATTCTTTTTTCTTTACCTGCAAACTTTTACACAATAAATGATGTCTTCTGAGTCTGGTGTGGTTTATATTGGGCACATATATTGTCAGTAAGAGGAACTCAGGAATTTTCTGCAGGGAATTCCTCTGCTTTTATTAAGATTAAAAGGAATTCACTTATAACTATGCTTAATTGCCTGCTGCCTTGACATAACCTTTGCAAAGAGTGAGGATTCCTCTTTCTTTCCAAAAGCAGAGCATCCCCAGAGACCCTACTTCCACGTTTTCCTTTGTCTACAGAGGTGCACTGAAAATTGAGGATAAGAGCTTTCAGTGTCAAGCTATGCTATAAAGAAGTTGAAAGCTGAAGACTAATGAGGCTTAGGGAGAACATCCTGTGCCCTGGTCCATAGATCTGAAGGGGTAAAAAGATCTAAATTTCTTCACTAAGGGGGAAAATTATGCCTGACCCATCTAGTGACGTTATATGATGGAGTGACTGCAGTAGGCAAGAAGGGAAGACTGATTGATGCCATCTGCCTAGAGTTCTGTGAGGCCCTTGACACAGCATGACATGATTATCTCAATGGAGAGACATGGATGTGACGTGGATAAGGAATTGTCTGGATGGAGGCAGCCAGAGAGTTGTGGTCCTCGGCTCCTATGTCCAGGCAGAGTCTGATGACGAGTGGAGTCCCTCAGGCTATGTCTCAGGACTCTTCCATACCTTCATCAGTGACATGGAAAGGGAAATGGACTGTACCTTCAGCATATTTGCAGATGACACTAAGCTGAGCAGAGAAGTTGACACAACAGAAGGGTGGGATGCCATCCAGAGACACCTGGACAAACAAATTATGGGCCCACAAGAATGACATGAAGTTAAACAAGTTCAAGTGCAAAGTGCTGCACCTTTGTTAGGGCAATTGCAGGCACAAGTACAGACTGGGAGGAGAACTCACTGAGAGCAGTCCTGCAGAGAGCTTTTGGGGTTCCTTTTGAATGAAAAGCTGGACATAACCTGGCAATGTGTGCTAGCAGTCCAGAAAGCTAACCACATCCTGGGCTGCATCCAAAGCACCATGGGCAGCAGGCCAAGGGAGGGGATTCTGCCCCTCTACTCTGCCCTTGTGAGAGCTTCCTCTGGACCTGCTCTTACAGGTCCTCAGCACAAGACATAGAGCTGTTAGAGCAGGCCCAGAGGAGGGCTGCAGCACCTCTCCTGTGAAGACAGGCTGAGAGAGTTGGGGTTATTCAGCCTGGAGAAGGATCAAGGGAGGCCTTATGGTAGCTTTCCAGTACCTAAAAGGAAAGGTATTTTAGGAATACTTTTTTAGTATTCCTAAAATATATCCCAAAATATTTTAGGAATACTAAAAAAGATGGAGAGAAACTCTTTACATGGACAGATAGAGACATGACAAGGGGAAATGGTTTTAAACTTAAAAAGGGGAGATTTAGATTAGATGTTAGGAAAAAATTGTTTTAGATTAGATGATGAGACACTGGATCAGGTTGCCCAGAGAAGTGGGCATGCCCAGAGTGTTTAAGACCAGGCTGGATGGGGTTCTGAACAACCTGGTGTAGTGGACTGTGCCCTTGCCTCTGGCAAAGAAGTTGGAAGTAGCTGATCTTTAAGTTTCCTTCCAACCCAAACCATTCTGATTGTAGGTGAGGAGGTAGACAAGGCTCACCTGGAGAGGCAGTGGGCCAAGGGATGCTTGAGAGGCACAAAGCAGCTGTAATTTCATCAGTTTTCCTCCAATCTAATAAATGCATTGCCTCAGTGGCTTTCTGTCAATGTTGTACCACTTGGTCTCCTGCAGAAACTTTTCCACAGAGCTCTCTGCCTGTGCATGCCCTTCATTTAAGGCCACACCATGAAAATCTTTTCCAGGTCACCTGCTGCTCAGGAAAGAGTTTTGACATGCCCAGATCTTCTTCTGCAGCATTCCCCTTTCAGGTGAGCGTCTTCACGGAGCGCCAGGCAGACTAAGACTATCTGCAGATGTCTCCTTTTCCTCCCAATGAGCCAGGTGTAGAAGGAAGTAGGTTCCTCCCACCCACACCTCACAGAGAAAGAGAGAACAGGTTGAAAAATCTGAAGCTATAGATCAGACAAGGAGAACTGCAGTACTTAACTGGATACCTCTGGTGACAGCTTAAGTGACCCAGAGAGACAAATCTCCAGAGGCAATTGAAGTGCCTTCTGTCACAAGTGAAACATCTAAGTCCTAAGATGTCTCTTGCATCAAACTCGGATCTCTGGTTCCTGTGTGGAGAGGTCAGATGTGTTTCAAGCCACCAGAGAAGCTGCAGCAGCAGACACTGATCTGCACCAGAGGAGGCTGGGAACAGTGAACAAGGAAAGAAGCAGTGAAGGAGATTGTGCAGAAGACAAAGTTGGTAAAGAGAGATGGAAGATCAAAGTAAGAGAGCAGAGGGAGGAGGACAACAAACCAGGGCAAGAGACAAAAGGGCATATTGGGAGAAAATGGGAGGAGACTGAAAGGACACAGAAACTGGGGCAAGAGAGAGGGGTACGGAAATTAATTGGAAAAAGATATAAAAAAGTGCTCCCTGGAAAAAGAAAGTGGAGAAAGGAGCAGAACACAGTGGACCAGAGAAGAAAACAAACAATATTTCAGAACAGTAAATGTTTCCATAGAAATAAGATGTAATTGGAGGGGAGCATGGATCCTTAAATCTCCCCAAGTTGAATTAATATAAAGATATGTCCTCCCCAGCAACAGTCCATCAGCAGCAAATAGATATCTTGAACCAAATCATCATAAATGCTTCTCTTGTGCTACAGGAGAGGTACTGCCTCTCCTGGGAACAAAACAGTCAAGGCAGTGTCTTTGAGACTTGAGAACATGTTTCAGCCTCATATTTCTAAAGATCCAAGAAGGAAGGAAAGAATGAAATTAAAGCCCCCCTGCCCTCAGCAGACAGTTTTTCCTCAAGGGGCTTAGTTTCCTTCTAGCTCTTGCACCCAGCTGGCATCATAGTGGCAGCAGGATGAATACAGTTGATTGAACCCATTGCTGTTCTGTGTCAGAGATGATTTAAGGTCTTGCAATCATTTTGCTCAGCACAGTTAGGAGGTGAATTACTCCAGGGTGGGATTCCTTGATAGCTTCCACAGTTTGAGTTTAAGAACCTCTCTTCCCTATGACAGATGTTATTTCTGTTCTTCTTGTGAGCAAACCCTTGCCATTTTCTTACCCCTCACCTTTCTTTGTAGTCCTGGTCAGAAAGTTGAAGTAAAAACCTTCCCCTATAGCTCTGGTTGCATTTCTCCAATCCTTCCATGCTCCTGCCAAAAAATACAGCATCCCAAAGGTTATTTCTCTCTGTCTAACAAATCTCACACATCAGTCAAGCGGGCCAACCTCCCATCTCCATTTCCTGTTGGCTTTATGCCTTTTTGCTTCCTCCTCCTTTGAAATTTGCTGCCAAGTACAGGAACCAAGTCATGACTGGTACCTACAGCTTGGAGCCCAAAGCTTGGCAGATCTCTCTGTCTTCTTCCCTGGGTGCCCAGCTCTGTGGCTTGAGGCAGAGCACATCACTGCAGTTGAAGTCCAGAAATGTCCTCCACTGTTAATTATCTGGTTAGTACTACCCAGTACCAAGAAGTAGAGCAGTGATGGCTACTCACTTCTTAGTTCGGAGTCTCCATACCAATTCTTTTTCAGGCAACCTAAATACATGCTGTCTTCAATATTCTGAGTTCATTTCCTTCACCCCAAGACTGCAGTAGCAGCTTGAGACACACATGAACTAAGCACCACATAATTTCCCAATAAAAGTAATTCCTCATCTCTGTTATCCTCTTTCATACTGCATCATTGTAGCCCAGAAATCCACCTTGCTGACTGTCTCTTCACAGATATCACCCAACAGAATAGATCCTATAGGAAAAATGTCAGTCTGTCATTTCGGTAGTTGAGGAATCAATTAAAATTTGGATGACAGCTTCAAGTAGCAAAGAGCACTGCTCAAAACTTCACCTGCAAACAAGGCTGAGCTAGAGTATGCCCTACGAGTTGCATGATTTATTTCGGGTCTGGTGCAGCAAATGTAGGATGCATAAACATATTGCAGGGCAAGAAAGCCTTTAGTACCAAATGCTACTATCAAGAAAGGTGGCAACATAGTGAGGCCACAAAGAAGGGGGTAACTTTGGGATTGAGAATGGGACTACAATGAGCTACTGCTTTCTTGCTCACCCCCCAGGTCCGTTAAAACCACCAAGCAGAAATACCTACCTGCACAAACACCTTGGACATTAGGTTTAGTTTTTCGACCCACCTCTCTTATTTTCTTAGTTGCAGACTGTGACAATTTCTCAGCCATGTTTTCCCTCACCATCTGTATAATTATTCAGGCTACTAGGTGCATGCGGTATAGATATACCTGGTCTTGTAATTATTACAATAATTAAACATATTCTCTTCACTATTCCTATTTTTTTTCTGCAAAGGGATTGACATATAGCACTTTTTTGAAATTTAAACTTACAATCAGTTTAGATTCAGGTGCTTTAAGATGAAAAGTCTTATGTACATTGAAAATTCTGTCCTCCCATCTCTCTAAAGTTATGGCTATGAGGAGAGTTTACCCATGGAGAGGAATCCACGTGCATCCTGGAACGTGCAACGACAATAGAAATTAAATCAAATACATCTCAAAACAGGTCATTCAGGAAGTGGTCATTATTTGATTTTAAACAATCAAACAGACAATCACCCCTACCCTTTGGTTGACACCAAACACAAGTCAACAACAGCCACACCAAAAATCAAAATACAACTAAAAAACCCCAAACTACTAAAAAGTGTGCAGACCCTAAATAGAATTCTTTGTTTTGCTGCCAGTTCAGAGTAGCTGGGTGGCAATAACCTGTGCATCCAGCTTGCTGCACCCTACAACACTAGATCCATTTTCTAGGTGAGGACACTCAAGAATACATCAGATTTATAGTGCTTTGAAAGCACACACAGGAGACTTTTCATTACCCAGGCCCCAAAGAATATATAATTGGTTTCAGAATTTATGTGCAATAAATCCTTCTGCTTGGTTATTTGTTAATAAGTTCTGTTGATAATATTTTGCAGTGCCTTTAGTGCCTCTTCTGTGTGTTGTCTCAATGGAAGTCCAAGTTTTGTGTGGGGCATCAGTAACCCTGCAAACTTAGACATAAAAAGGGTAACACCTCATGCTGAGGGCAGAAGATAGTGGTCAGGGGAGGTCAGAAAAAGATGTGCAGCTCTGCACCTTGCTGCTGTGCCATCGTCTGTAGAAATGGTGAGACAAAGGATAAGGTGTTTCTTATTTTGAGAAGGCAGTGTTAGAAACATCCAGGTGTAGGAGGAATGGCTTGTTTTTCTGATTTGTTAGTATTTCTACTGACTCGCAAAGTAGATCTGTAAAGCAAGTCCCACTTTTGCACCCCTATATCTGTTCTACCATTCGGTCTGCACAAACTTCTCCAAGTCCATCTCGGGAGCAGCGGCTCTCCATGAACTCTTGCAAGGTGAGTCCATCCCACAGGCAACAGGGGGTACCTTAAGTGCCTTAACACCTTGGTGTTTCCCAGACACTGTTAGTGTGTCCCAGCACACCTGTCCCCTCCCGAAGACATTCTGAACCCCAGGAGAACAAACAGTGATGTTCACATGTCACCCCAGGTGGGGTGAAGAGGACACAAGTCATTCTCTGGCTGCTCTCTCTCTTTAAGGATTAGACAGAGCCACAATCACAGAACAAAACCATAGCAATCACAGGTAATTTCCAGGTGAAGAATGCTATGGCTCATGATCATCATTACATCAGCAGGGAATCCCCTTGGGGACCAGACGTGAGCAGAACACAATTAGATGACAAGGAAATCCTTTACCCGAACAAGAGTTTAGTTTAGGGTTGGTTTAAAAAAAAAAACAAACAGTGCAATGGTTAAGGTTACATTCAAGAATGTATTTCTGAAAGCTGATTCCAGAGAGGTTTTGATTATTGTCTGTTACCAAATCACTTCTTATTTGTAACCTTTTATGCTTATAGCATGCACTTGCCAAATTTAGACTAGAAGATCACATATATTTTATAAGTAGATATGACAGGGCAAGCAAAAACTGGATTTTTATGGTGAGTTACAGCCTTAAAACATTGGAAGACAAAGGGATGATATAACCCTACCACTGCACATCTATCACTGCCACCCAGCCTAGGAAAGGATTGCACTGCCTTGACATTGTTCCTTGCAGCCTCTTTCTCTGAAAAGCCCCATGTACAACAGGAACCACCAAACTCACTGATAAACAGCAAGAATTTGACTTTTCAGGATCTAGATTAAGGCTGCCAGTAGTGCTCTTTCACTAGTGAATTTTTTGTTTCATTTATGTTGGAAAGGTAAAAAAATCATCAGCTTCCTGTGCTGCTGGGTACATCTGTGAAAGAGGGAAGGGAAGGGAAGGGAAGGGATTTAGCAGAAATTTTGTCTTTACAGAAGGTATATTAGGGAAATAGTCTCTCCAAATAAGACCTGTGAGACCTTATTATGAAGGACATGCCCTCTCTCATTGCCCACCTGTGTGGGGGCCCTTAGTCTCCTTTGCTGTCCATTCATTCTTTGAAGTGACATATGGCAGTCACAGACTCTCCTTCAGTATCAAATGCTGCTTTTCCTTTGGTCCTGGAGATATACGCCTTGAATTTGTTTCCTGTATATAACTGAAACATCTGTCACTTCAGTGTGACTTGGGCTGGAAAGACAGCCTTCAGTCACACCAGTGCCAATGAAAAGGGAAGGAGGAAGTTCACAAGGTTCCCATTACAAGACTCTCATACCATTCCTCATAGTGCAGCTTTGCAATACATTNGCAGAAATTTTGTCTTTACAGAAGGTATATTAGGGAAATAGTCTCTCCAAATAAGACCTGTGAGACCTTATTATGAAGGACATGCCCTCTCTCATTGCCCACCTGTGTGGGGGCCCTTAGTCTCCTTTGCTGTCCATTCATTCTTTGAAGTGACATATGGCAGCAGTCACAGACTCTCCTTCAAGATCAAATGCTGCTTTTCCTTTGGTCCTGGAGATATACGCCTTGAATTTGTTTCCTGTATATAACTGAAACATCTGTCACTTCAGTGTGACTTGGGCTGGAAAGACAGCCTTCAGTCACACCAGTGCCAATGAAAAGGGAAGGAGGAAGTTCACAAGGTTCCCATTACAAGACTCTCATACCATTCCTCATAGTGCAGCTTTGCAATACATTTGGAGGTGAGCTGGAGATGAGACAGAAAGGTCCTGACAGGATCCATCTTCAGCCCAGAGAGGAGACGGTTTCAGAGCCCTGTTTCTGAGCTGGTAACGAGATCCTTGTTGTCATAAATATGACCATTAGCAGTGGCAAAGGCTCACAAGGGCCTAAGCCAGATCCAGTGATCACGTTGTTCAGCTATATCAGCCAACTTCTTCAAACAAAACGTAAGCCACCTCCAATACTTGGTTGAAAGAGGGCACAGGAAGAAGATAAAATGGATCTTGCTTAAGTAAAGAAGTAGAATGTTAAGAAAACAAACCCTGAAGGTTTAGTCAAACACAAAGGAGAGGAGTTTTCCCTGGACAGTTGTCAAATCCTGATCCTCTTTCACATCTACAGCAGCAAAGGAATTTCCAGGTGCTCTGACCTGTGCCCTGAACGACGTCAGTGGGCATCGCTTGCAGTATGTGCCTCCAGCACCGGGACCAAGCAGATCTGCAGCAAGGTGAAGCTTAATCCTCTGTCTAATGAGCTGAAACAGCAGAGTGCTCCATTTCCTTCAGCCATAATCCAATTTCCACATATGGAATAATCCACTTCACCTTCAGACAATAACTTTATCCATGAGGGGTGAAAGAATGAAGCAGATTATCACTTTACTGAATGAAACAACCTATTGCTCTCTAAAAAAGCCCTTGTCCACCTGTGGCTCTAGCTGTTGGCTGCTAACAGAGAATGACTCTTTGTCACTGTTCCTGTCCTTTAATGCATGTCTGTATTCCTGCTCCACTGTGATGTCACTGCCACCTATTTCCCAGACTCGCTTTTAATGTTATGGTCAGGAAAGAAGCATGATCACAACCCCCTAAGGTAGATTCTGACCCCTCACTCAGCAGGGCTCAGGATGTTGCTTTATCTAGTTTTCCTCAAGACACCTAACAAACTTTGTTTGCATATTGGCTAAGAAGCTCAGAACCTTCCCCTACCCTGGATGTCTGAGGTTAATGATGGAGTGAGTCAGTGCTCACAACATTATTTTACCCACCTGCTGTTCCCAAGGTGCAGACAATAAGACCAGATTGCTGTGTGTCCTAGAGTTTATCTACTGCTGTTGTATAGAATTTGTACTGAACATCAGAGATTACTAAGAATAAAACAGAGGCATTCCTACCCTCCCTTTGCAGAACAGGATATGTCACTAGGGTGCGGGGAGTGATCCAGGACCTTCCCCTTCACAGAGTGACAATGATTTGCAACTTCAAAGAACTGTCTCCAAGGGGCTTTGCTACAATTACTACAGCAATTTAAGACAAGGGGCTACACCACAGTTTTCTTCTTGGAAACAAATGTGGACACATTTGTGGGGTGTGCTTTAAGGTGTCCTAGGAGAACTACATCTTGCCGAGTTCAGGCATTGTTTCTACTTATCTGGATGTATACCACAGTTTTAAAATCCATACAATATTTCCCCTTTGTATAGAAGAACATGAGTGCAAGAAACAGGTCACTGAACTTTGATTAAAAGAGAGCATAAAACACATCAAACTTGGTTTTGGGAGCTTTGGCATGAAAGTCTGTCAAACAGTTGTTCAGATTCTTGCACCAAGTCTCAGCTGTTGATCAGAAATTAACTATGTTATTTTAAAACAGTTAATCTATGTCCTTTGAAGGAAGGGAATGACTCATAAACTTGGTCTGGGCTCTGTTGCTACCTACTGTGAATTTTTCTAATATTGAAACAACCCATAAGTTGTAGACAGGATGGCTGGAGATTCAATCATGAACAGAGATTTGAGCTGCACATACGTACACATACTCGTATTTTTTTTCCATAATGCTCATTACTTCAGCATCAAAGCATGCATTTTCTTAGCAGCCACTCAAAGACCTGGAAGATCTTTGAAGGAAGCAGGGAAGAGGAGATTTAAGCAACTCCCTTGCTGGAGGACATGGAGAGAGTTGGTAACAGTCACCTACTTCTCATAGGAAGGAGCATGAGGACCGTCATCTTAATAATGAATCTAATGTAGCTTGCATTTCATATTAGTAAAATTACACTGCAGTTGGAGTAACTTAACCCTGTCCTGATCCAGTGTTGGTATGTATGAGCAGAGTGGCACACAAACTTAAATAAAAAATGAGAAACTTCCTCCTCACTCCATGTGCCTTTTCCTTTGCACACAGGAACCTGGTCCACACGAAGTCAGCTGGTCCCAAAGCCGTGCTGGAGGAAACCCTGGCAAGAGTTGCAAGTGAAGGATTAGATTTAACTGAACGACATTTTGATTCGTAAAGATCACACAGATGGAGAAGCCTGATTTAAAGGAAAGCTAAAGGTCATGCAGTACTTAGGCAGGAGTGGAATTTGTCCATCCTGCTAACTCTAAAAATAAACTTTTAAGAATGTAATAAAATTGGACTTAGGACTAGAGGCATTTTGTATATTTTGAAATGCTTATGTATGAGCTGTATGGGACACATGTGCCTAATGAAGGGAACAGGGAATTTCCATAAAGATTAAAAGCATGGGCATGAAGTCTGCAAGATGGAAACCACATTGCTGTCCCACGTTCACCTATAAACTAAGACAATGATTTCACTGTCCCTGATTTGAGACCTCTCAGCACCAGATCAGCAGCAATGTCTGTAACCTTTGAGCAGTGGGTGCATATGATCCAATCACTGAGACTGGGAAGGGTTATAGGACCTCATCCATCAGAGGGCTTAGGAAAAAACCTTTTCAGCTTGTGTACGATTTTTTTTCCTAATTAAATGCCATGATAGATAAGATTTGGGATGATGAAAAACTCAGTCTTCCACCCCCAAAGGACGATATATGACCCCACATGTACATCAGTTTCAATTAGTGTTACCAGGAAAGGCAAGCCCATCCGAAAAACTGGCTCAGGAGTACTGATTTCTCTATAATGGGTAATGACCATGAAAGAACTCAGAGCTTACAAAATTAAAACAGCTCTTTTTCTAAGAGAAATACTTACAAAGTTCCTGCATTTACAAAGTTCCTGCACCTTTTGAGCCATGCATGCGTTGAGTGATAGCATGGATATCTCTCTTTCTCATGCCTATTAATCTTGCTTGCCTCCTTCTGAGCCCCAAGATTATCACCAAAGGCACCAATGACACAAGATTTGGTGGGAGAGTTGCCTGAGCCACCGGTGCAGGTGACACATAAGTGCCACCTACCTCCTTGTAGGTCCTATAGACGATGAAAAAGTAGGAGAGCTTAAAACAATTCTCACTGTCATGATAAAATACGAAGCAGTCATCACATGCAGTACAATCCTTCCTTGAAGGTTATCAATCCAATGTGATATTTTGAGAAGACCAACTGCTACAGAGAAATATTAGATATATTATGTCATCAGAACAGACTTCCACCCTAAGGGAGGCATATTGTTACCAGTTGTTTGAGGAAAGAACAGCTTAATGCAAAAATAAATACTCTAAGGCCTTTTAATATACAAGTATGAAATGAGGCTTCATCCTACAATACTCTGAGTAAACACCAAACCATTTTCATACCTCAAGCCCTCCAGTGAGACCTGAGGGCCTCAATTTCCTTGAGGAGCTTAGTATGAGACCTCTGCATACAGAATGAGGTTGCCAGTGTGAGGATGGACATGTGTTCAAAACTGAATTTTTTTTCTCAGAAGCAGAAGAACTTTTCCTACACAAGCAGGATTTACCCTGGTCATGATTTGAAACCCACAAAGCAAATGCCAGTGAGATAAACTGAGAAGTGCTGTCTTTCAGTGGGACTTGCACACATCACTGTAGGAAGAAGGTTGATATTTTGAGTGGCATAAAACTGCCTACAGACCTCAAATAAACCTCTTTTTCATTGCATTATAATTTGTCTAGAACTGTTCAATTCAAGGAATGCATGAGAACATAGTGGTATAAATCAGGCTGCTTCAGGAGCAGGTCTGATGTGAAACTATGCTTGAGATCTGGGCAACAGAAAAGATGGCTTATTAAACCAATTGCAAATACTTAGAAACTATCCAAAGAAGAAAATTTACACTGGTGAGTAGAGTTTGCTGCATAACAACCTTATTGCAGGTCTTTCTGTGCAGAGCCCAGGCAGGGAAGTGGAGATGTACATGAAAACATCTGGCTTCTGAGAAGAAACCTGCAGTAATCCAAGGCAAGGGGCTCAGCCCAGAGGGTCCTCTCTATGTCTCTGTGACTCTGAACACACAAAGCTCCCTTTCACTGCATCTGATCTTTGATGTGAACCTCAAAAGGGCATCAGTCTGGTGGCAAGCAAGAGATTGGAAGGCTTCCAGTTTCAGAAATCATGGTTTTAATCCTGGCGGGAGCCAAACACAGTAAAAGCAATCCCAAAGAAATTATAGCCAACAGGAAATTCTGATCATCCTTTGGCTATATCTATCAGTTCCTCAGGGTCATAACCCAGACCCTTGTGTGTATGTAACACACAAGTTCTCATCTTCCAAATAATTAGCACAGACAGGATTTATGTGTTTTCCAGGTTTATGGGGACTTGAATTTATGATAAACATTGTGTAAGCTCTTAGACTTCTAACTAGCAAATTCAGAACTGAATTGAAGTTATTTTAAGACTGAAGGTTCCTTATATGATCAAATTGTTTTAGGGTCTGTATCTGTCTGATTTTAATACAAATTATTCCCTTTGGATTTTGCTCTCAGTTAGACTTTTAGTGCCAGAATACAAGAGAGTCTAAGAAATTCAGAGGGTGAACTCCTCAGTCTGTTGTTCTGTTAATAGTGTCCCTACAAACACACAAAAGGAATGTAGAAGGGAAAAGTAAAATGCTTTCCTGTCTTCACCACTCATTAGTGCTGCTTCGGGGTGCGAATAGCACCTTACCTGTGCTATGCCAGAGTAAGGTGTGAAGCAATTACCAGAAGAAAGATCTTCTGGCTAACAGCTCCTCAAAAATCTCTTCCCCTGGTCTCATTGCTCTGGACCATGTCCTACATACTTGGGACTGGCTAGTCAATTTCCTTTTCCCTCTATTTTCACACCTTTGTTCCTCTCTAAACCAGTTATGGCCTTCCCTTTCCCTGTCTTTGGTTTTTTCCCCAGCCTATCCCATACCAGGTCTTGTTGAATCCCCAACTGCTCCTCCTCCACATCTTATCATGTGTCCCATACCCAGGCAGGGATGCCTCTCCCAGCTGTGAGGTGAGCAGGGGAGCTGTTTCCCCTGGGAAGGGTGTTACCTCCAGCCCACGAAGCTGAGGCTCTCCTGGAACAGCCCCAGCCCAGTTTAGAGTCTTGTGTCTCTGACTGGGATATTATGGTTCTATGGCTTGTCCTTCTGCTTCTGTGTGTGTGTAGATAAGCTTTTAATCACACAACCTAGTACAGTTCTTCCAAAATACATCACATCAGATGAAAGAAGATCCTGAGGACAACCCTCTGGCTCTGCATCTGTGTCTTGCAGCTCTTCTGTACAGCTTTGAATAAAACACTTTTTGGTCTGTACCATGGGATGTAACACACACTGGGTGAAGAGGAGGAGGGTGATGATGCTGGGCACTTTTTTAATGGTTGTGAGATACTGCCAAAGACTTGGTTCAGAAAAGGTTTAAAGAAGGGAACTCAAAGGGCTGTGCTTCATCCAGACTATGTTAGAAACAAAAAGAGAAGAGAGAAACAGGGCTGTTCTGAGAGAAGGATACTTTATGGACACTTGGGATATCTGTATTCATTCAAAGAGCACTGGAAAACCTTGGCTGTATGGAAGTGATCTGCACTCTCTGCATCATGGAATAAGCGCCATGGGGACATGGGACAGGAGAAAAACAGAACTCTGGACCTGTGCTACCCTGTACTACTACACATCCCACACTGCACAGCTTCCAATACCAGCCTGGCTGCCCTAGAGGGCTATAGTCTGTCCATCTTCCTCATTTAGGGCATTAAATGCAGGTATTGATGCTTGTTTCATCTTCTCCCTTGAGGCCAAGTAAAGCACTACTACACTTGCTGAATTCATCACTTCGTGCAAACCACATTTATATGACAGCAAATCTATATAATTTTCCTGTGCACATCTACTCTGTTGTTCAGCTGTCAAGAAAAGGCAGCCCATCAGGTCCTTGCCAAAGGGCACAGTAACTACCTCTTTCTCCTGGCTCAGTAGGATCCTTTGCCCTACGTGAAGCCAGACACTAGAGCAGAAGCCTCCTTGGGATTTTTCCTCAAAATTGTATAAAACCCCCAAAGCTCCAGATATCTATTCTAATAAATAATTGGGGTTTTTCCTCTCAGTAGTTCATCTTTAACTTTTGACAATCAGTCTGGTTCCCGTTTATATTTCCTGTTTTCCATAAGCCATAAACATCCATAAACCAGGAAAATCAAAGGAATGGAAGTCCCAAGAACAGGTACCAGTGTGAGGGAGGGAAAATCTTGGTCTACCTGTGCCTTGTTATCAGTCATGAGATGATGACAAAACATCACTGTGAAAACAGGCTTTGAGTCTAATGTAGCCTTTATAGGGCAATGAAAATAAAAGTTTCCCCAGAACAGAAATTTAAGACTGCCTGATAAGTCTAGACTGAAAAGAGGTTTGGTGGATCTCAGACACTGAAGACACTCCTGTTCCTAGGGGATTCATAATACCTTAGAAGTTTTTTTCTAATTTCTGCAGTTGTTGGTGACTTTGGCCTTTCCATACCATAACCGAGACTTCAGAACAGTAAGGCTTAATGTTTCAAATTCAGTACAACCAGAAGACAATAAACATGATGCAGTTTGCAGAACTGAGTTTTGTTAGAAAATGCTGATTTGAAATATCCATGGGAATGTATTCATTGCAGTAATCTTCCATTAAACTCTAAATTTGCATGGTACCTTTGAGTTTGGAAGCCATAGGGGGTCCCAAGGCTCTCCACTCTGCTATTAGGTATTAGAGTCTGTAACCAAGTATCATCTTCCAAGTAGTCCCAAATCCTTAAAAACGTTGTCTTTGATTTTAGTACCACTCCCAGTTCTATCATAACAGTTTGGAAATCATGGGCACTCCAGGCTGACAGGGGATTTTCAGACCTTCTGTGTTATCTGAGGTAGATGGAGGAATCTGGAAACTAAGAGACAATATTCCAATGGGAAAGATCAGCAGCAAAATCTAACCAGGCTGAAATTGATTAACCTGAGCATTACCCTAATGTTTGCATTTTTTTGAGGCACATTGCTGGACCCTACATTGCTAAATCTACCCTATGCACAGATTGGAGTTATTTGAAACAGTTAACTTTAATTACAATTCAGTAAGCATATCTTCACTATTTTTCTAGTACCACTTTAAGGGAGAAGATGGTGGCAGCACAGTAGATGTTTGATTGTGGAGTGAAAACCAACAGATGTGACCCAGCAGGCTGCTGACCCCTTTTTCCTTTCCTTGTTATCTTGCCCATGTCTCACAGCTCAGCAAAGAAATCCCACATGGATGGAATGAGGCAGAATTTTACTGGTGGCCAAATCTCTTCTTATGCAATGAAGAAGACTCAGAGACAGCTTTTAAAAGTCATTTTTTCAGTGCAAGTTTAGTAGCTAAACATCCTGAAAATTTGTCCTAAGCTAGTGTGAAAAATGAGCCTTAGTCAACCCAAGTGTTAACTCTGGCTTGCTGCAGCATACAAGGGAATAGCTGTAGGCTCCAGTTTTAAATGAAGCAATACAGGAGTCCCCAAACCTCAGCTCTGCTCACAGTGTCCTCTTTGCTTATAGGTTTCCTGTTCCACCCATTTTCATGATTCATTTTCTCCACTCACCTCACAGCAGCAATACTGCAGGTGCTGGGAGGCAGCACGTTTGCACAAAGGCTACACAACACTGAAGGATGACAGCCCGTGCCATCTGAGACCAAACAGGAGTGTGGAGGCTGAATGGATTGAGACAGTCTGACCCTTCCCTAAAGCCTTTATGATTGATGAAAAAATTTTAGAAGTGTGCAATTATGGTGGTTGTTGTTGTTGTTGTTGCTGGTTTTGTTTGGTTGGGGTTTTTTTTTGTGGTTTTGGTTCTTTGTACTTCATCTTGGATTTGCATTATGGTGACCCATGAACAATGCAGAACCACTATGCTAGGACCTCCATTCTTGCCTTCTTCCATCCCCTCCTTGCAACTGTCACATGGCAAAAGCTCATCTCCACACCCACAGGAGGCACAAGGGATGTGGGGGAGCCCCAGTACCCCAGTCAGAGGCACAAACACCTGCCAGGGATGTCCAAAAGGAGTTTTGGCTCCAAAGAGTGGCACCCCTGCTGTGGGCAGCAGCTCTCTGGGTCTCCTCATTGACTGAGGAGGGTCTCTGCATGGGGATGCATGGGAACAATATCTTTGGATTGTGCAAGGCTTGTTAAGGGGTGGTGAAGGGGGGTAACCAAAGGCAGGGGAAGGAAAGCAAAGCATTAGCAAGGATTAGGGAGGAACAAGCATTGGAAAAGAGAGGGATAAGAGGATAAAGTGGCTGGTCAAGTGTAAAGAGGTTGCTGGACACTATGCTTGCCTGGCCATGCTCTGTGCCTCATAAATGCTATCTGTCCTGTCTTCTCAAGAAACACCATTTCAGACTTCATTTAAACCCCCTTTTCCTGTGTGAGAGACTCTCTGCTTGTATCCAGGGACAGCTCCAAGTGCAGCAACTGGAATGGGACCAGGAGCCATGGGATCCCTGTGTCAGTGGTACAGTGGTCAGAGTCTGTGGTCACCAGTGAAGCTGGAGCTGGACCAGGCAGGGAGTAGGTGACATGGCCTGGGACCAAGGGGGCCAGCAAGGCTCTGAGGTCAAGACCAAAGGAGGCTGGAGAGACCAGAGGAGTCCCAGAGAGCTTTTTGTGTGAGCAGGTTGGTCTGTAATAACAACTGAACTGGGGCTGTGATCCCAGGGAATGGCATCTCCAGTGTCAGCATTGGTGCTTACTGTGTTCATGTGTGCCCTCTGTGTGTCTGTAACCTGAGTGTCCAGGATTTACGTAGGTGTGTAAATATGTGGTGTGCAGGTGTGCCAGGTGTGCCCTTTGTGTGTGTGTATGTGTGTGTGTGCACTTGCAGGGAATCTGTGCTCAGCCTGGATACTGCTGGAACCTGGGGCACAGAGCTGCACCAGACTCTCCTTCCCTGCACGCTGGATCCAGCCTCTCCCAACTGCAACCACTACCACTGACATGATACTTCTAGGTACAGATGGGAAAAGATTTCCATCTCTATCAGCCCAACATCACTGCATTGCAGAAAAGACCAAGGAAAGAAGGAAAGGGAGGGCACAGCTATAAACCCCAGGATGGTAGCAGCTGTATCCATCAGTCATGAGTCTGTCTGGCCTGTGGATTCCATAGCCCCTCTTCCCTTCCTATCTTCTCCATTTGCATCCCACCAATCTCCTCTCTTCTGAAGGGAAAATGTGTAATTACTCCTCAAATCTAGCCAACGCATTGCTGCCTCCCTCCTGCCTGCCTTCTCAAACCTAATCTGTGATCAAATCCACCCACCAAAGTCAAATGTCTTTCCAGGGATGAACTTTCACGCAATCTTGGGAGCAGTTTTCTAGTTTTGTGGTTGGTGAGAATAAAAAATTAATGTGCTTTTTTCCACGTAGAAGCATCAGTCACGCGTTGTGTGTACACTAAATTCACAGGGTCATAGAAATTAGAGACTGTAGAGCCCAGGGGAGAGAACTGCTCCAGCTAAGGAGCTGTGCAAAATTGTTCTCTGCATTGCATTAAGGCGAGGAAGGTCTTTGAGCATTCCTGAACTGTCATGTCGTCCTTGTTTTCTTGTCACCTTCTTCCTGAAACACAGATGCTGGCATTGTCTTTCCCAGAGAAAGTAGCTTATTAATTTTAATGAGCAAGGAAGATATGTGCTGTTGAGGAACAAGCTCAAATTAAAATATTATTATTACGTAATCAAATACGGGCCTTTCACAGTGACATTTAAAGAGCCATGTCCTTATTTTTAGTTGAAACCTGTACTGAGCTGGCTTATGATCCATCAACATCCCTGTCTGAGGATCTAACCCAGATTAGATTTATTTGATTCTATTCTCAGGCTATTATACAGTCTCCCATTATGGATCGAGTCTTAATGCCAATCAAATGGCATTGGAAAACCTCCAAATGGTTTCAGCTGAGTGGGAATGGCCCTGTTCAGACCATGTGCTAAGGTCAGTGTCTGCTCTCAGATATAAATCCAGCAGAATGTCACTGAAATCAATTGAGATATAGCTGATTTATAGAGATGACATTGGCAGTAGCAATTGACTGCCTCCAAGAACCTGTCTGTGGCCTCAACTCAGCCCTGAGCTCTCAGGATCCTCACACAGGTGCTGAAATCAACACACTAGAGTTGCTGTCTAGTTATTTTCTGACTCCTGTTTGAGCTCTTTTAGTTTAGTTTTCTGAAAAAACAGACATTGGGTGCACTGATTCTGGGGTGGAACATCATGATGTGATTGAAAAATGTCAGGTTTGCTGTAAATTCATTGTCACAGGTTCATCTATCACTGTGCAAGTGAGAAGAAAGAAAGTGTCCTCCTTTACTCTGCCACCTCAGCTGAGGGGCAGCCGAAACATCCCTGAATTTCTCTGTGGAAACCAGGATTTGCCCTGTGCTGTGCTGCTCCCACCAGCCCACATCCTTATTCAGCCCCTGCAGAGATCCTGGAGATGCCCTCAGAAATTCCCTCTCCTGAATGATGCCTCTCCCAGACTTCCCAGCATGGGGATTGACTTTGCTGCTCACCTTGATCACGTCCTGAATTCACCCTCTGCTTTGTGGATTTAAGAGTTCAGCAAAAGGGCAGCCCCATGCAAAGATTTAGAGGGTTCCTAAGATACTGCTGCAACAAATCTTTTACTCCCACTCCAAGCAGTGGAGCTCTGGTCATGAGAAGGAATGCACAAGAAGGAAGAAAAAACCATTTTCATTAGCAGTGACTTGCTGACAGTGTGGTTTCTCTGTCAAAACCTGTGACCAGAATTATCACTGCCTGTGCTGCTGGAGGATTTATTGGAAAATGGATAGCTTTGCAGGGAAAAGAAATCACACTGGTGGATATGACTTTTTTTTTTTTAATAAAAGGAAACAAACCCACTTCCTTATATTGCATATAAGCAAAGAAGACATGATCCGAATACTCTTGATGATGAAACAGGCTGCAGAGTTCATCTGGTCCATGTGAATCACAGGTCAGGGATGTTCCAAACTACCTTCGTGCCCTCTGCAGCTACATCAGCCTAAAATGCATTCTCCAACCTGTAGTTATTTAGATGCTGTTTCGGTTTCCAGTAAGCTGAAAAAAACTCCCAACCAACACACAAAGAAATGTCATGGCTGAGGGTTGTCCTCACACCATCTCCCATTTTATATGAACATCACCCCAGTGGAGTTCTGCAGTCAGCAGAGCCCTAAAGCTTCTGGCAGCCTGAAGCCCTCATTCAGATTATGTTTCCTAGTCGTTGCCAAAATATATGGGGTGGAGGAACTTTTTGGGCATCTGTGAGCATGATAGGTGTATCCCGCCCCACTTCTGGATGAATGCATTGTCAGGAGGACAGTGAACAGGCTCAGATATACAATCCCTTTGGTGGTCTGAAGGACAGACTTGTGTAAGCTCCTGGACAAACTCAAACACAAAAACAAGACAACACAGGCTGGCTAGCAAGGCCAGGTGCAAGGTCCTGCACATGAGTCAAGGCAATCCCAAGCACAAACACAGGCTGGGAGAAGCATGGATTGAGAGCAGTCCTGAGGAGAAGGGTTTGGGTGTGTTGGAAAGCTTGACATGACCTGGCAAGGTGCTGCAGCAGCCCAGCAAACCAGCTGTGCCCTGGTCTGCATCCCAAGCAGTGTGGGTAACATGTTGGAGGAGATGATTTTCTCCTTCTACTCTGCTCTGGTGAGACCCCACCTGCACTGCTGCATCCAGCTCTGAGGTCCCCAACAGAAGAAGGGTGTGAACTTCTTGGAGCTAATCCTAAGGGTGACAATCAGGGGCTGGAGCACCTCTGCTATGGTTAAAGGCTGATATAGTTAGGGCTGTTCAGCCTGGATATGAGAAGGTTCTCAAGGAACCTTAAAACACCTACTGGTAACTAAATGATGCCTACAAGAGAGCTAGAGAGGGACTTTTTCCACAGGTAGATGGAGATAAGACAAGTAGCAATGTCTTTAAACTAAAGGAGAGTCGGTTAAATTAGACATAATGAAGAAATTCTTCCCTGTGAGGGTGGTAAGGCACTGGAATAAGTTGCCCAGAGAATTTGTGGATGCCCCATCTCTGGAACCTCTGCCATCTTCAGAATATTTATTATTGATGCCAATACTTCTGTTCACCTTCATTCTGTTCAATGCTGCGCTGGGTTGACCTTGGCTGAGCACCAGGTGCCCATCAAGCTACTCTATCACTCCCCCTTCTCAGCAGATTGAAAATAAGATGCAAAATAACTTACAGGTTGAGATAAGGCAGTTTACTAAAGCAAAAGCAAAAGTTTACATGCACTGAAGCAAAGAGAAAAAAATAATTGTATTCTCTACTTCCCATTAGTAAGTGATGTTCAGCCACTTCCCAGGAAGCCAGATTTCAACACATGGCAGATTTTCCAGACGGCAAATATTGTAAATAACCAAAGCACCCTATTTGTCCTCCTTTTCTTAGCTATTATTTCAGTGCTGATGTTGTACAGTATGGAATATCCCTTTAGTCAGCTTGGGTCAGCTGGCCTGCTTGTGTCCCTTCCTGGGATCTTGCCCTCTCCTGGCCCCTTGATGGGGGAATTCTGGGGAGACAGTTCTGGTGCTGTGCCAGCTCTGCTCTGCAGGAGTCAAACACTGCTGTGTTACCAACACCTTCCCAGCTATCAATACCCAGCAGAGCACTGTGAGGCCTGCCATGGGAAAATGAACTCAATCTCAGACAGACCCAATAAAAATGCTTTGCTTCCTAATGACTCCAGAGTTCCTGGATTAGCCAGGTTCTCCTTTTTTATAACACTTCTGCAAACCTGTGACTAAAGGGGAAGTCAACACCCTGGAGACACAGACGAGTTTAGGTAGTGAGAGTGGCCAACAGGCCGAGTGCTTGACCTCTCCCCTCCCAGTCAGGCTAAGTCAGCTTGGATGAACCAGCATTTTGTACCTGTGTATGCCCCTGGAGGGTATTTTTTTTTCCACTTTTTAAAGAATAATGTGTGGGCTTTTGGCAACAAAATGAGGATAGTAGCCCAGCTTAGGTAAGTTCTTGCTTTCCTCATAAAGAACAATTCATCCCATCTTTATCAATATGCAAAAGCTCCTAAACAAACATCACCAGTCAGCAGGGGAATACTCAAATCTGCTAAATTTTTCTATAGCAACCTCAGTTTTTGAAAATGTGCACATTACTGTAGAAGCTTTTTCATATTGCTTGTTGGCCCTACATGGCTTAGTGTTGTGCTGTGTAGATACACCCAAGTCATGTCTGAAAACACCAGGTCAAATACAGAAAGCAGACAAATCAAATTAATGGAATCTTCCAACCAGACAATCAGGCCTCCTGAAAAGAAGTCAGGAAAGCCTGGCTGCCTCATTCAGGACTGTTGCAGTTTCTTTGTGTGCTCTTGCACTGCTCTGCAAAAATACCCCTTGACTTACAAGCTTATTTGCTGAAATTAATGCAACAGCATGCAGTTACTATGGTGATGTGGGCTCCCTATCTTAGGCTAAATCCATACCCATGTGTGAGCTGGTTCTTGCAGTGCCTGAAGTTTGCTGGCTCTGGAGTAAAACCAGACTGGAAGCCAACGTGTAGGAATGGCTGAATGACCAGGGAATGTGGATATCACTTACACAGAGACATTGGCTCTGCAGTAGCTGTGGACTTTGTTTGGGTGTCTCAATGTCCCTACGTGCTCCATGCATGGAGGGGACAAGCACAGATGGCTTTTAATCTTTGTGAAGAAAGCAATGACACAGTTCGTGTCTCCCAGCTTTGTTGCTCGTGTACTCTGCGTGATGCTTTCCCTTTTGCCAGGCTCCTGCTTTTAGAGATAGGAGATAAGGATAGTTCTGCCTTATTCTCTTGACTGCAAAAGGCAAGACTTCAAAAGTAGGTGGAATTCATGCAGTGACAAGGTCCTCAAAGTCTCTGAAATACCTTGAGTGCTGTGACATCCTCTGTTTCCAGGGCTTCAGGGCATTTCACAGATGCGCAGTTCTTTCTCTGGTCTTCTGCATAAAGGGCTCCTTTTGTAATTACTAGAAGCAAGTAGGAAACTTCCAAGAGCTTTAACAATTTCTCTGCAGCTGGAAAAAGGGTGCACTTAATCAAAGCTATGGTTTGCTGTGAATTACCCACTCAGCTGTTGACGGTGACTGGCTTTACCCTGCAGCTTGTTCATGTTCCCTGGAGCCTCAGATACTTCTATGCTGTCATGATGATTTTATCTTGTTCAACCTTTTCTTCAGGAATAAATCTGTGCCCAGTCGTGTCTCAGTCAGCAGGTTTGTCTGCCTGGTGCAGCTCCCCATGGCACAGGAAGCTGTGCTGCAGCATATTCTGGAAAAGAACAAACTTGCTCAGATGTGCTATAACAAAGATGGTTTCCCTGCTAGGGTGTCACAGAAATGTTTGCTCTGTTGAGAGGTTAAAGAACATCTGCAGAGTTTTCTGCTGACAGGAATGTGTCACTTCACAGCTGGTTGTTTGCAGAAGTACCCTGTCATTACCCAAGTAGTCTGCAGCTGCGTGGTGCCCAGGGAAGGAAAGAGAAGCGGGCTCATTGCACAGTCTTCCTGTCAGATGACTTACCTGCTGCTTGGAGCACTAATCAGTGTCAGAACAATATGGACTACCAGGCTGGAAACATGTTTATGGGTAGGTTTTGCAGACTGTCTGTAAATGCAGAAGTTTTGGCAAAATTAGGGAACAAAAAGAAAAAAAGAAAATGGGGGCAAAAAGGAAGACTCAGGGTTAAAGGAAATTTATTCTCCTAAGAAGTTGGGGATCTTAAAGCTCCCATTTTCTTACGTAACTTTAAAAACCACAGCTGAGATCCATGGAAGAATTTGAGCTCTATCTATGGAGGGTTATATCTTTGGATGTTCCTTCAGTTCCCACTGAGTCTGAAGCTCTTCAGGTAGTCTCCAACACCTGACACAGACAGCGAAGAGGGCTATGAGGTGCAGAGATAGTTCTTCAAGGAGACCTGTGAGGCTGACAAAATGCTCATCCATGGGGATTGTGAATAAGGATGAGTGTCTCAAGCTGTTTTGATGCCTTGAGAGGCTACCTAGAAGAGAGGCTAGACAGTGTTAAAGGAATAAAGTAGGTATTTATTGAAAAGGCCTTCAAAGGATACCCCTTGGGCTGTACAAGAGCACGGCTGAGGTTACACCCAAGATGGACAATGGGTGACATGTTTTCACACTTTTATAAGTTTTGGTCCATTTACATATTGGTGTTAATTGTCCAAGTACAGCTTCAGGTTATGAAGTCCCATCCTCGCAGATTGCTCTCCTTAATTCCCTGTTGTTTGCCCTTTTGGGCCTGAAGCTGCAACAGTGTCCTTGATTCTTGGGCTGGAAAGGGATTGTTTTGTCTAAACTGTGAAGAGAACTTGCTAGCAGTTTATATGAATGGTCCATTTACATATTGGTGTTAATTGTCCAAGTACAGCTTCAGGTTATGAAGTCCCATCCTCGCAGATTGCTCTCCTTAATTCCCTGTTGTTTGCACTTTTTGGGCCTGAAGCTGAAACAGTGTCCTTGGTTCTTGGGCTGGAAAGGGATTGTTTTGTCTAAACTGTGAAGAGAACTTGCTAGCAGTTTATATGAAGTTCAGAGTTATATACTAATGCAGTAGAGAATCTGGAAAATATGAAAGCTAAAACTTAAGGCATCAGTTTCAAAGGTCTTTCCTGGAGATGGGGGAACCATGAGAAAGTGGAAAGGCTGCAAAAAGAGAGGCTTCAACATATCAAGTTCTCTAGCAACATCAAGGCAATACCTTTAGAATAAATTTGCAGATTGTTTTAACCAGTCTAAAGCAGCACAGCCATCATACAACAGCAAACCCACTGGGACAGGCACTTATGCATCTGAGCTTTCAGCTCTGTCACACCTCTGCATTTCGAAGAGAACTGTCTCCCATGAAACTTCCCTTTGCAGAGGACAGCATACATGCAGCTGGTTAATGCCATGTTCCTTCACACAGACTTTCCTCTTATCCTTCCTTGTTTTGTTTTTCTTGCAAGGAAAGAATTTATTTTAATGCCATTTAAGCTGAAGGAATCTGGCTGCTGTTACTGTGCACTGTAATTCTGCTGCCTTTCCAGCACAGCACAGCCCTTCCCTCTCCATGGCAGCTAAAGGAAAAGGAGAGGAGAATGAGATCTGGACTACACTGAGGTGATTATTCTAAAAAGTTCATTGAGCAGACCATTTGGCAGGACAGATGTCACCTGCCATTAAAATGGGAAAGGAATTTGCTCTTTTCTCTGGCACACAGCAGTGGGTTTCGCCTCACTGAAATGTAATCCAGGTAACTGCCTCATTCAGGATGTACTTCCAACCCTGCAGTTTGGGAGTTACAGCTGTTTGACTCCTTAGGTAAACAAAGACAATAAACGTCTCCAAAATAAATAGGAAGCAGAAGATTGGACCTCAAAGCTAAAAAACATCCTGTGTAACCATACAATGCCTCTCCCCTTATGCCTGTATGCCCACATTGTCTCTGTGTGATGTGCACACTCCCCAGTCCACATCACCAACACAGTGAATTGGGTAGCTGGGGTTTTTTGTGTGCACTGGCCAGCTCAACACACCCATGTCAGAGAAGAAAACAAAGAGACAATTTGGTTATTGAGAACACTTTGTAGCCATGGCAGTCTGAAATTAAATGGAAATGCTCTTTTTTTAAGGTGTAGGAACTGAGCTACAGCTACCAAGCAAAGTAAAACCCAGATCCAGGCAGTTGTAAAACTTTTCAAGGGTGTGTTGCTTGAGAAACCAAGGTCAGAAGAACCCTGAGTCAGTGAAAGTTCAGATTCTAGCAGGCATTATGTAGGCCAAAAGAGGGTAAAGAGTGGCTGTAAGGTCAGCAGGAGCCTTCGTGGTCGTCTCTGCTGAAGTCCTGCATAATGTGCAGCTGTGTTTCCTCAGTGCTTCCCATGTCAAGCACATGGCTCCTGGCTAAGCATGAGTCCCTTTAGAAGGGCAGAGAGCCAGCCTGAACTCTCAGTCTTGGGTAAAGATATCAAGGGATGGATAACACCCCACTGCCCTCAAGAAGGAGATGTCAGAGGAGGAGCTTGGATTTGGCCTGGAAAACGTCTCATCCCACTGCTCTCATGTCCTAGCTCAGACTAACACCCTCTAGGCCCAAAAATTGTCCTGGTTGCTGCCTCAGAGGGCAGATATTAGGGCAGATATTAGGCCTTGAGCTGGTTCAGAGGTTAAGCTGTTAGCTGACGTCTCTTAGCCGAGAGAAAAGGTTGCACACACGGAACAAACCCCAGCCCTAAGGAGTTAATCCTCTTGGAGGAGCACATTCCAGAGGTGGTCTCTATCCCTCAGCCTTGCTGAGGGGCAACAGCAAGTGGCCCCCTCTCACAGCTCCAAGGAGCTGAGTGTTTGTGTGGGTCACTGTCAGCATCAAAAGTGGGACAAAACCTCCTTGGTTTATTTTGACCTTCTGGTGAAGCTTTGTTCTCCTTTTTCTGAAGAGTTTCCAAGTCTCACCGGGGTGAGACAGAGTGTTAAAACCAGCATTCAAAGATGCTTAAGCACTGAGTGAAATATGAATCAGGACCCACCCTCTGTCCCAAAGGCAGGTTTAGCTAGCAGCACACCTCCCTTGTTTGTGCTGCTTAATTATTTTCCTTGTTGTGATGAACTTTTGCCTTACAAATATATTTAGATTCACTTTCAGACACTGTCTCTCACTGGATACAGTGAACCTGGAGTTGTACATAGGCAAGTTGTAACTCCAAAATACCCCATACCTGCAAAAATGTTGGTCAAAGGTGAATTCAAGAGCTCCAAGGCAAAATCTGTTTGGGTTGCAGACGTGTGAGATACTTAGAACCCTGTGCTTTGTCTGGTTTCTGCTTCTTGACTTCTAACTGAGCATCTGAAGCCCCTCCTTAGCCCTTCAATGTGCTGTGATCTGCAGGCACAGAACCCCACCTGTTCCACGGGAGCTCCCTGCAGGGCTACCAGTCAGCCCACACAGCTCCCAAATGCACTCAATGATCCTCATTGATTTTCACAGTAATGCAAAATTTAAAACAGGTGAACTAGATCATCCCCAAATCTCCAAATCAATGTTAAAACAGCATTCAATATTGTAATAAATTTTGGAAAGTTTTGGGTTGTGTTCTTGTTTCTGAACCTTCAGGGCACATTCAGAACATGTTCCTAGCAAAATTAGAAGTAGTGTATATACAAACTAAAATACAATTAATATATATGTACATTATATTTAAGTATTACTATATAAAGATTTAAGTACCTAAATGTTAATATAATTCATCAAAGCTAGAAATATTATTTAGAAATATTATTTTTCTAACTCATAAGATATTCCCACGTATATTTTTTTCCTGTGATAATGTTAATTTTCTTTCTAGCAGCTCATATGGTGCTGCTGTGTTTTGCATTTGTGCTGAAAGCCAATGTTTTCAGTACTGCAGAGCAGTGCTTACACGGAGTCAAGGGCTTTTGTGCTCCTCACGCCACCCCACCAGCGAGGAGGCTGGGGGGAACAAGGAGCTGGGAGGGGACACAGCAGGGACAGCTGGCCCCAACTGACCCAGGAGATATTGCAGACCATTTGGGGTCACACTCAGTGTATAAAGCTGGGGTAGAAGAAGGAAGAAGGTAGATTCAGAGTGATGGTGTTTGTCTTCCCAGGTAGGCAGATAGATCCTGGCTCTCCTGGGGATGGCTGAACACCTGCCTGCCCATGGGAAGTGGGGAATGAATTCCTCTACTTGGGCATGCCGTTTTTGCTTTACCTGTTAAACTGTTTTTAACTCAACCCACGAATCTTCTCACTTTTACCCTTCCCCTTCTCTCCCCTATCCCACATGAGGAGATGAGCTGACTATCAGGGTTAAACCACAACACCCTCAAAAAAGCTATTTCCAGAAATGGGGGATTTCAGTGCAACAGCAACACTTCTGTGCACTGTGTTTGCTCAAATAGTGACAGTGATTTTTCTTCCCTTCAGATTTTGTTAGGGATGAAACCTTAGCACAGATCAGTTCTAGAATTGCCACACAAATATTGCTTGTTACACCCATAATTTGAATGCTGGGTATTCAGAAATGACAATTCAGCTTTCTATAACTGAGCACTAAAAAGTAAAAGCTATTTCCAAAAGTCCATGAATAACTTGCTTATGCAATAACATCCAAAGTCAGAGTTAAACTTTGAATTCCACAGACTTTAACTTGCAGAAACACAGCCTCTGCATATGCTACCTTGGGAGATGAAGATCCATCTGAAAAAGTCTATAAATTTGAAAAATAACTCTCATAAAAACTAATGTGATTTATGTAAGCACATTAAGAGGAAAATACCCTGAACAGTTGGTTTAAATGCTTAGACTTCTTTAACTTAATATTTCCATATGGTTACATTGTAGTTTTAGATTTTTTTGTTGCCTCATACTCTTCTTTGTTAAATTTGAGAAACAAATCAAGGTACTGGCACAAAGAAATTAAGCAACAAAGATGCCTGCAATGAGTGCTTGATTGTTCCCATAGGAAGCAATGATTCTTTCTACAAATTCCCCTAATCCTTAAGGAAACATTATTCCAGTTGTCACAGGGTTATTTGTGAACAGACAATAATAAATTTTTTTTGCTATAAAAAGCAGAAAAATAAGTGAAGAAATTAACTTTTTTTTAAAAAAGCAGGATTACATTAGCTAAGTAAAGATTAGTTTCAAAATGCCAGACATGGTTTGAATTCTTAGTCAATTGTTTCATGTTTTTAACACTTTCACATTTATCCCACAAGATTTTCACTTTTGCCTAGACTTTTCTACCCCTGCAATGATCCACCTCTAAAAATACTCAGTTCATCCAGAGCTCTCAAACTGGCTTATGTGCTGTTTTTTAAGTACAGCTTCCAAAGATTATTGAAAATGATTATTTAAACCAGCACAACACATTGTGTCAACTCAAACCAATGCAAGCCCACATTATATATTTAACTGAAGTTGATTCCTACCAACTAAAACTGAATGGATACAAATCACTTTTAGAGCAATGTGGAGCTGCAGGGGAGTGGTGTGATCTCACCTGCACGTCTCAGCTCACTGACTGCAGTAGTGTACAGCAAAATGCAACAGGAAAAATCTGGGTTTTCTTAGGAATTTCTTCTCTGCTGCAATGCATTCTTCATGGAACATGGTAAGAGCAAGTGAGAAGACAAAGCAAAAAATGGCATAATAAATTTGCTTTCGTTATCTGTGTTGGATCAGTTTATGGGAAAATAAGAGGTCGATGTTCAGATGACGGAGCAAGTGTCGGCTGCAACTTGGTTCTCTAGCACGGCCTGAACATCTGTGGGGGCACAGACAGAGCTAAGCAGAAGTGGCAACACTTGTCCAAAAGTGCTGTTCATTTTCCTGAAAGTTTTCCTGCAGTCAGAGCTAGTAAGCTTGACGGGGGGAAGAAGACAGGGATGGAGAAGGAATGGGCAAAACAGAGGGGAGAGAGAGATGTGGGGATAGGACTCACCTGAGCTGCTCCTGCAGCTTGTGGTAGGAGACCTCCATAAGGAACAGCAGGATTCTCTTGGGAAACTCTTTATTTCACTTGACATGCTTTGTATGAATAAAGAGAACCTGGTGAGATACGTAATTCTTTTGGCATTTGTTGCAGAGTATGTAATTCTTAGCATGTCTTCTTCAAGTGACAGAGGAAAAAAAGCCATCAAGAATGGATACATTCCTCTCTGCTTTATAACTTGACATATGTAAGAATTTCTTTAATAATAAAACACCTGGCAGCTGTCTGGCAGGGCTAGTGGCTGAGCCTGGTAGACGTAAATACAGCTGAATGGCTAATATTGGGAACCAAGCTGGATGGGAGGAGCTGAAACCTGTGATGCAGCAATGCTCTTTAGTATCAGAAAAAGGGAAAACTGCTATGAAACAAAAATATCAAGATCAATAGTTACATAATGTGCTCTTTTTCCAAGGGACCGTAATTATTAAGGCATTTTCTCATCTGAGCCACATGCAACTCATTAAAAAGGTACAATCAATAGCAAGCACAGACTGTGGACAGCATAAGTATTGAAATCCAGCTCTATCTCCCTAACCAGATTTTCAGTGAACTGCCCCTGTGTGCACCCCCAGTAGTTGAGAGTGAGCCCTCTCATACATAGGCAATAACACCGTGCACCTGCTGGAGAGCTGCAAAGCCCCGTCAGCGTGATCTGCAGAGGAGGATGCCAAGGAAATGATTCAAACCTAGGAAAATGCCTTAGTCCAAAAGTCAGATCCATCTTGCCTAAACACAGAACTCTATAACGCAGGCTGTGATATGAGAGTAGCCAGCACAGTGTTCCTTGATTGTTGCTAGAGAGAAACAGGAATGCTGTGAGGGATATTTATTCAGCCTGGTTTAAAGATTCACTTTGGAATGAGATGAACACCATGAAAGAGCTCATTGCTCTGAGCTGACTCCGAGGGGATGGTGACTAGTGCTTTACAGCCATCTGTTGGGTAGAAGTGCACACCTGGCCAGATATATCCATGTGAGAGACTGAAAAAGTTCAACCTACTTGGTTTGTCGGAAGCAGATCACAGTGCTAACATATCAAGGAGACCTTCATGTAAAGACAGTTTTGTTTCCAATGGGCATTGTTAAGAGCAGACAGAAACAGGAATTAACAGGTGTAGGCTGAAGCCAGATACGTGCAAAGAAAATACAAAGAGAAGGGTTTCGTACAATGAGTGAAACAAGCCACTGCTCAACAGTGGAAGAGGTGGATTCTTGATCTCTGGGAGCCTCCAATGTCTTTATGAAACATCAGTGCTCCAGTTCCACTTAATGTGGATTAAACGAATAAACTTATTAAGGTTTAATAAACTGAATAAAACTGTGTTGCTCCATAAATCAGACCAGATCAGATTACTTCAGAACAATTGGCTGGTCTCTGTCTTAAATTTGTTTTAAAACCTGCATACTTTGCTATACCTAACAGTCTTCTCCTCTATTATGCAGAGGAAATAAATAAACACATAGAAACACAGTAGGTTCTTTTGTCTTTAAAAGTGAGATAATCCTTTTCAAAAAAAAACTGTGTTCTACACAGTCATGGCAGTGAGCACAAGGATTTCATCTGCACAGACAGGAACAATTGTGCAAGCCAAATAGAACAAGTCACCTGAGCTGCTGCCCCAGGAATCAGTGGTTCTTCAGTCTTGTATTTACTCCAACTGACAAATGTAGGTTAGAGGGGTTGAGTTTGTTCAGACCCCTCCGGGTGGTACTGGTGTCCATAACCACCTGGTTTCTGAGATAACGAGAAATATTTGCCCTGAGCTCTGATTGCTGGCTCAGTTTAGATCTTAGAAAATTCAGTAGAACACGTTCTATTGCCTCACATGAACTGCTGCCAGCTCCTCTGACTCCTTTGTGAAGCAGAATTAGAGCATCACAGGGGCATCTGGGAGGTGATGCATGCACCGTGCTATGTCCTCATGTCTTTACATGCATTGTTTCTTGCTTTGCACATTTTCCTTGCTGTAAAACAAGAAATAGTTTTGTGGAAACATGAAGCTACCATTCTCTATATAAGGAAGTGTAGGTCTAATGTATTAAGGCAGGTTATTTTCTCAAACAGGAAACCATATTTGTCAGGAATGCATCAAGCCTCATTTGCAAACTTCAGAGAATTTGTTCTTCCTGGAGGCTTTCTTGCATCTTTTTAACTTTTGATGTAATGGTTACCAACATTATTTTAATTTACAGCCTGAATACACCCATCTGCACATAATACTCTTTTCTCCTTCATCTGCTATACATCCCCCTTCCCTGACATTTACTTCCCTGTCAAATGACAGCAATAGGACCCCATCTCAGCTTTCCTTTTACAAGGCTGAGCAAATCTCATTCGCCCATTTCAGGGCTTCATCCTGCCAGCAGCCTAAAGTCACCATGTACATCACAATCTTTCCCCTCCTACACTGGAAGCAAGTAAAGAGTTCTTATCTCAAGGCAGATTGTTTTATAAATTCCTAAGGATGAGGTTCACTCAGTTACCTTGCCCTAAAGGACACCTTGACAGCTCCCTCAAAGGTGTTGACTGCTTTCCACCAGTAAATCTCTCAGCCCAGGTAACTCCTCCTACACAAATCTTGGAGATAGTTTCCAGTCTTAATCATTCCATGGTTCTGTGCTTTATTTGGATACCTTCTCTTCCTGAGTGGTGGGCTTACCCATTATCTCGGGTGATGTTGCACCCTGCCTCATGGGGGTGTGCTGTGCTGCAGGGTGAAGCCCCGCACAGTAGATTGGCAAAAGCTTTGTACACAATCAGTCACCTTACGGTGCCGCAGAATTCAAACAATCCTGTCATTGTGAACCACCACCTTTCATTGCAGGCCTCGGGTGAGACACATCAGCCTCGAGCTGGGTTTGGGTGCGAGATTTAACCCCCAAGCAGTGGGAAGGCCCTGTGAGCTCATCGCTTCGGGCCGTGGGTGTGCGTGTGTGTGCACAGATACTGGGGTACATTGGGTACCTGCAAGGTGTGTCTGTCCTGACCTGCAACCACAAAGGCAGAGTTGGGCCAACAGGCAACCTCCCAACCACGACCAGAACGAGTCATCAAGTGGATGAACCTTTGGGTGGTGACCCAGGTGCAGAAGACACGGGTGACCACTCGGATGGTCCTGCTACAAGAAGACACTGAACATTTTGCTCCTCTTGGGTTCTACCTTGGCAGCTTGTGCTAAAAATCTCTCTGACCACACTAAGTCAGTACCCGATTGAGGTTCTGTTTGACGGCTTCCTGAAGGAACCTCTTGGGCTGCACTTGTTCTGTTTTCTGCAAGAGCCCTGCAGAGAGGGGAACGAGTGTTGCTTTTCCTTCCTTTTTTCTTTTTTTTTTTTTTAACAGAAAAGGGTGAGATGTGGGCCTGATATTTCTGGGTCTGAGAGATTTTAGCCTCCTAGCAGTTGCTAACTTTTCCCAAGGAAAAAGTTCTCAAGAAAGCTTATTCTCAAAACAATCTTGGCAAACAACTATCCTTTCTCAAAACAATCTTTCTCCAGGTGGTGTTTTGCTTTTCTAATTCTCAAAACATTTTAGCTGTTTCTCTAGTTTAACCAATGGATTAGAGAGGTGTCATTCCTATTCACCAATCATGTTAAGTCTGTATTGGAACGCCTTATAAAAAGTAGTAAGAATTAGACAATAGAGCTTTTTTTTTCTATGCTCTTTGCCTTCTGAAATATTTGGAGTCTCTCATCCTCTTTTTGTGTCCTACAATGACACTATGCAGCAGTCTGAGCTACACTGGATGTGAACCTTGCTCCAGGGGCCTGTTTCTACACCCTGGCTGCAGGCACAGCCTTGTGGATCAGTTGGGCTGCTGCAGCAGTGAAGGTGAGCACCTCAGCATCAGGAAAAAAGCAGTCCATCCAATGAGAGGGGAGGAGATTGGGAAATGTTCCCATGTGTCCTTAGGAAGCTGTTTTGAATCCACTTTCACTAAAAGCACCAAAGGCTCTGTCTGTACCTTCATAGAACCATAGTTTGGTTTGGGCTGGAAGGGAACATAAAGATCATATAATTCCAACCCACCTGCCATAAGCAGGGACACCTCTCACTAGTTTAGGTTGCTCAGATCCCCATCCAACCTGGACTTGAACACTTCCAGGGATGGGGCATCCACAACTTCTCTGGACAACCTATTCCAGTGCCTCACAACCCTCACAGAAAACAATTAATTTATAATACACAATCTAGATCTCCTTTGTCTCCTTTTAAAGCCATTCTCCCTTGTCCTATCACTACATGACTTGAGAGAAAAAGTCCCTCTCCAGCTCTCTTGCAGCTCCTTTAGATCCCTAAATGTTACCTGAAGTCATTGGTCGGAGACAAACAACACAAACTCATTGAGGATCATCAGCAAACAGCCTGTTTTATTGTTCAGAACTTCTTTTTATGGGGCTTTGAATTTGCAAGGTTTGGATAGCTGACTGGTTGGGATCTCTGCACCACACAGATCTCTGGCCAGTGATGTGTCTATATTTATGATTGCATGGGATTGGCTGAGGTCTCTGTTTCAGTTCAAATCCCTCCTATCATTTCTCACCCAGAGACTTGTTTTATTTCTAGGCTGGTCATGTTTGGGGGGCAGCTTCAGACCAGCTGCACTGTGACACCCAAAGGTGCTGTAAGTTCTTCTTGCTGACTTTTATTATCTGGGCTGAACAGCCTCAACTCTCTCAGTCTGTCTTCATAGGAGAGGTGCTCCAATCCTCTGATCATCTTCAAGGTCTCGTTTGGAATTCCAACAGATCCACATCCTTTTCATGTTGGGGACCCCTGAGCTGGATGCAGTACCTTAGGTGGGATCTCACCAGAGCAGAGCAGAGGGGCAGAATGTCCTCCCTCACCTGCTGCCCACGGGGCATTGGGTGCAGCCCAGGACCTGTTTGGTTTCTGGGCTGCCAGAGCACATTGCTGGGCCATGTTCAGCTTCCCATCCATGAGCACCCCCAAGTCCTTCTCCTCAGGGCAGCTTTTGATCTGTTCATCCCCCAGTCTGTGCTTGTGCTTGGGATTGTCTCAACCCAGGTGCAGGATAAACCATGTTTAGCACACATGGACTCTGCACTATCAGTCTGGTTCTACCCTTTGCCCCCAAGAAAACAGCCAATTATCTGGGTATCTCTTTTCTGCTTAACTAAAGTCCAGGCAAACACAATATACTATATTAATCTTTTCCTGAGATTAATTTCTTGTCTCAATAAACTTACAAGGTAATCTCGTTTACTGTCTCTCCGATAAACACAGATTTGCATTTTCTGGTTTTCTAAATATTTTTTTTCCCAATTTCTTAAATGTAGGTTATGCTCTGAATGAAGCACCTGTCTAGTTTACAGTAAGACCGTTTTCAAGTCTTTGAAATCTTTTGTCCAGATCTCATATTAAATCACATCAAAACTATTCCTTAGTTTACACAACTTTGCTCTTCTGCCATCAGGGAAGTATACTCCAAAGCAACATTTCAGTGTACTCCAAAGTGACCTTTGATGACAATATTTTCTCTAAATGCTGATTTGTTAATATCAGACCTAAAACAGCATTGAAACTTAGTGTTGCTTTAGTGAAGAATTCTGCTAGCTTTTGCATACAGAAATAATGTGACATAAGTATTTTCTAGGCAATACCTGGGGAATTGATTTCTAAACTTTTTTCGTTTTTTTTTTCTTTAGCATCATCTCAGCTGGTCTGTCCTGCACTGAGCTCGAAGCTGTGGGTTAATGGCAGATCTTCAGAATTATCCCTCCACAAGCACTCACCATCCTTCCTCTGAGGGATCCTGCTCATACCATTTATCCCTTCCCAGTCTATCTCAGTAGCTGGAATGGACTGAAAAGTTATTTTAACCTATATATCTGGCAAGAAAGCAAAAACACACAAACTTTTCTATCCTACTTGGGTTATTATATTGCTTATCTACCATTCAAAATAAATGCCTATCCATACTAAATTAAGCTGTGTGAGTAACATCTGCCAGGTGTGCTTCAGTGTTTTATGCACAATTTGCCCTGGGGATGAATTCCACCTGCAATGATCATTTTGTGTTACTTGTGTTTAAGTGAATACAGAATGTACAGCCCCCGGTATGTGTGTGATGTCCTTTGAGGAAAAGAATTTCTTGAGAACTGCATGGTGGCACAGCTCATGTGCTTCTGTGATATTCAGGAGAGATGAAACTGTTAACTGGTGCTGATCAGACAAGCACATAAGCCTGACTTTTAAAAGGTTCTTCTGCGTTACTATATTTATTTTGTTGGAACCACGGAAAAATGCGTTCTTGTCAAAATGTGTCTTTAACAGGCTTTGCTTGCCATTCTTCTTGTGGGCTGGAAACTCAAACAGAAGCCTAATAGACACTTCAACCTAATCAACAACATTTATTTTCTGGGTCTAATTTTACCTTCTGGTTTATTCCTGACTGTCCTGGGGTACAAGTGAAATGAAATAAAATTACACGGTGCTAATAACTTCACAATCATTTAATGCACATATTTTCAGGTCTGTGTTTGGGAATAGATGGTACTCAAGGCACTGTGAGGTCCAGATGGCCAAAGGTAAATTAAGTTTGTTTTACTTTTGTGATGTTCTGTAGGTGATGTCTGAACTGCAAAGAAGGGTCATTTATATTGGAGAGATTGAACATGCTACATGTTCAATCTGTGAAACAGAAAGTGCACATCTCTCTCTGCCATGTAGTTACTTACCTTTATCCTCATTTTAGGTGCTTATGCCATTCTTCCTTCTGCAGTAAAATATTTATGGCCAATGGTTTTTTATATTGTTTTCATCTTCCTGTATCCTGACAGAGGTATAATCATAGAATCATTAAGGTTGGAAAAGACTCCAAGATCATCAAGTCCAACCTTTGACCCTACCCACTAAGCCATATTCACAAAGTGCCAAGTTCACTTGTTTCTTGAACACATTCAAGGATAGTGATTCCACCCCTACCTGTGTTATGTTTTTTTTTTCTACTTTCATATCCCATCTGTGCCTTTTAATTTTTTTTTATAAGTGTTTATTATTCCTCTCAGGTTTTATACTGTCCTTATAGCAAAACTTGCATTTATTTAAGAGTACAAAAGCAAAGAAGTATTTCATAGCACAGAGAGGTGTTTATGTGACTTTGTGGGAGCTCCAGATTTGCTGAATATTTCTGCAGATCCGGCTTTTGGTGTCTACTGTGTGTTTTTATGAGCTGTGATACTGAAAGGTTTCTCTGGCTTTCACAGACATTTATTGAGAGCAGATTGTACCAAATCACAACCTTTACCCGAAGCCACTGCTCCCATATACAGCACTAATGAGTCCTAGCAGGTACAAACATGTCTCTGTGTAATAGTTTGGCCTCACCAGAAATCCTCCTCTGATGTCACAGCTGTCTCTGATGTGGCCCTGCACCCAGGTCCTGTGAAGAAGATGCTGAGACCACTGACTGTGTCAGTACCACCGAGCTCTTGTAACTCCTTGCCATCTGAATTCCAAGAGCAAGCAGGGAAGGATGTTGTTTATTGTTTCTCTTCTCTTTGCTCTTAAAGCACCTCAGTGCCAGAGCCTGGCTGTGTCAAGCGTGGAGGCTGAGGATGTGGTCTAAAAGCCTGTTTTAAGCCTGCACTCATATCACTTGCTTTCAGAAGACTCTGAATCCGGGAAGGCTGTCACAGTCCTGTGACATCTGTCAGAAGTGTGGGGTGTGGTTTGCAAAAAAAAACAAAACAAAAAAAACAGCGAGAAGACCACGCCAGGCATGGTAGAAGAGTGCCTCAGTCATGGCAAAGTCCGCAGCCACCAAACAGCCTTATCAAGTCTGTTAGCAAGGTGTATAAAGTGATACTGCTGCAAGTTACACAAAATAAGGACAGCGACTCTTCCACGTTTGAATACAGAACACAATGCACCTCTTCAGTGGAGGTAAGGTAGGTATACATTAATCATCTGTCATATGTACGGATATACATACACCACCTGTCTCTTCTGCCAGTCAGGATAAGTAAATAGTGTACAGTCCATCTGTGGTCAATCTTATTGGCTTCACATCTATAAAGTTTGGTAATATTTACATACAGTATGACTATGATATGGATCAATAGGTGTGTTTCTGTATGGTGCAAAATAAACACGAATCATTAGCTAATAAAAATGTATAGATTACCAGTAAATCACTTTTAAAGGGAACCACCTGTGGGGAGCTTGGTCCTGACCTGGGAGTATACTGACCAGCAAGGTCAGTAACCACAACTGCTCTGTTCACTGAGACAGAAAATATCCAATGGCATTTTGGCCTGTGCAAAGAACAGTCCCATTCAACAGAATGAGTGGGAGAAGCTGGGGACGGGGCACTAGCTGGCCACACTCCTAGATCCTCTCCTCCTTCCTCCCTCTTTCCTCCCGCTGGGAGCACAGTGCAGTGGTAGCACTTAGCACATCTTTTAGAGCAAGCCAACCATTTTTGAATGACAATTTATTTACATAGGCGAGGAGAAATAGCTTCTTGGCAACTGTGTACATGCCAAATGCTGATTTTCTATTTTAACTTCTAGACACAATGGCGATTGGCTTGTTTGAAAGATGACAGATTATGAACTGAAGGGAGAGCTAATGAGGGGGGAGCAAACATGAGCCCCAATCTGCCCTTTCCCAGTGCACTGCCTCAATTTACAGCCTAGTGAAACACTTGAAATTGGGTTTGGGCCCAAAGAGCTTTTGAAATAACCAAACCAATTTATTTTTAGTTGCAAATATGAAGTAACTTTAAAATAAAAATGAAAAGCTGGACAAGTCAGGAAAACAAGGAAGAGTGTGGGAACCTGTTGTTGAGGTTGAAACCCAGGCTGCCTTTGAGCATCTGCAGGGTAGATGTCTCCTCCCTTTCTTGTTGCAAGCAGTCAGGAAGGGGCAGGAAATGAAATCCATACGACGTTGTTATTCACCAGCAGTTAGCTTTGCCTATTAAAACTGTCAAGAATTACTCAGATGGCATTCCTAGCGCAATATTTAGGCAGTTAACAGGAGGTTGGCAAAAAATACTCCAGCCATCTTTCAAAAAATAACCCAAAGACAACATGTTTCATGGCTCCTTCTCCAGCACCACCTGGGTCCATCCCTTTTGCAGCCTTAAAGCAAACGAATCACAGCAACTCTACCTCTACCTTGGGATGAGGCTTCTTAAGATGGGAAAGTCATAGCTCTGCCCACATCTGGTTCAGCAGTGTGTGTAAAAGGAAAAAAGTGCTGCAATTGCTTCATTTCTCCTCTTTTCTGATCAGTGCTGGTGATAATGGTTTCCTTGTTATGGCTTGTAGACTCCAGCATGCTGCTGTGTTGAAGCATAGGAGGGCTCAAATCTGACTCTTAAATAAAAAAGGTTTTGGTTCCAGCACAGCATGTTTGTAAAATATCTACTGACAAGTCAAAAACTGTTCCACATGGCCTGTAAAGCATATGTTAAAAATTATGCATCATAGACCAGCTTTAAATTATTCATTTTTAATTCCTTCAGCCTTGAAGGGCCTTTAAACATTGACTACTGAGAAACAGTCCTGCCACTGAGGGAACAGCTATAAAATAAAAAACTGGCTACTTAAAAATATAGAGAAAAAAGCTTTACCTAGGCCCAGTTTCTGAATTTTAAAATATGAATAAAGGTCTGGATCCCCACTTGGTAAAAGCTGATACAGCTCCTTTGAAGTCTGCATAACTATCCCCCATCAGCAGTTGAAAGCCCTGGCCCAGACTTTAGAATAGATATAGTTTCTCTACATAAGATGACGAACAAGATTTGCATGGTTAGTTCAAACTATTCCATATTCACTGAGCTGTTGGGGAAATACTGTCTACGAAACAAATCCTGGATTCTTTCCCAAAACCATCTAAATGACATTTGCTAGTGAAATGCTACAGCATGAGGGGGATCAGATCCAGCACGATGGGCTGGACCCTGCTGTAACTCTGATGGCATTATCAGAGAGCACTTGTTACCTCCACACTCGTTGGGGTGCATCAGGGAAGTTGAGAGCATCTGAAGGAATTGAGTGTAACACTGATATAAAAAGGAGAAATAAGCTCCACAGTTGCTGTTTCAGGTGGATTTGGTCTTGTTCTCTTGTTCTTGGCTCAGCCAGGTGCTGGCAAGAGACCTGTGGATCTTCTCCATTTGGGTTGGAGGGGATCTGGAAGGTCATCTCATCTCGACCCTCTGCCAGGTCAGGGACACCTTCCACTGGACCAGGTTTCTCAAAGCCCCATCCAGCCCAGCCTTGAACGCTGCCAGAGATGGGGCATCCACAGCTTCTCTGGACAGCCTGTGACAGTGTCAACTTGATTAACTATTAATAATTAGGACATTCTTGGCTGCTGGGTTAAGCTTTCCTTGATACAACCTAGTGAAACTTTATATGTTTTATGATAAATCAGATGTTTTACTAGATATATTCTTTCTTTTCTGTTGAACTCATGGACAGATCAGGTGTGGTACAACAGGTAGTGAAATACAGAGTGCTCAGACTTCTTTCTCATCACCCTCTCACTGCTTCCCTCCCCTCAGAAATGCTTGAGAGAAATCTCCAAACCTGATGCACAACCCTATTACTGGTGAGCTGCTCCCCAGAGATTCTTTTTCGTAAACAGTCCCACTAACCCACTAGTATTGTGAAGCAAATGAAGTGCCAAATTCAACCAATTTGCCTGAAAGTATGAGAGTGTCAAGGCAAAAAGGTAACACAGACACTAACAGATTATCAAATTGGAGCTCCTCATCCCACCTCCAGCAAAGTGTCAAGCAGCTCCTGGGAAAAGGCAGTGAACAGCTATTTAATAGACTGTTTCCACCACGCAGTAATTCCTTGTATTGATACATTGCTCGTAAAAGAAGACTAATGTGGTTTTCTTTTTTTTTTAATGCTCATTACTGTAAATTAAATCCCTTCCAAACCCTCTTAAAGAGGGATATAACACTATGCTGCTCTTCAGTATCCAGAGGCAGGAATTAGAGATGGGGTGAGTCCCTCAAAGGGCTTGTCTGGGCTGCTGCTCCCTAAGCAGAAAGCTCAGGCTATCACAGGTGCTCTCACCCCATGCAAATATCTGCACAGCGCGGTCCATGATGTGACACCGGTCTAAATCCACACTCAGGCTTTTACTAATAGAACTCTATGGAAACAAGCTCAGTGGTGATTGATGAATTACAGCTCCTACATAGCGCGTTACAGTTTCCAGTGGCAGTACCTTGTGCTGGATTTAATAAACCAACAACGTGGGCAGCTTCAGTAACTAGATTAATCACCTGTAAACTCATCTGCTTCACAAAGGGAGTTGTGCACTGTCTGTCCATTGTTACAGAACATGTTTTTCAGAGCTCAGGAATGCATTCTTCCCTCTGATATGTGCTGTGCATGTTCACTGTGCATATTTGCCTGCCTACGGAAGGGTGGAGGAGAGAAGATCAGAGATCATTTGCTTATTTGGAGGTGCTATAATCCCCCCACTTCCAGTCATGGCCCCAGTCTTTACACATCTCATGGCTCCAGTCTTTACACATCGACACTAAAAAAGCCAGCATTATGCTGTTAAATAGTTTTAGCAGACACTTTATCACTTGAATGTATCTGTCTGGAGGATTCTTTAATGATGCTGCTTTTTTTTTTTTTAATTCTATAGTTTTTTATAGTCACCTTAAAAATGTCTGATGCTGGACAGAAAGAAGAGGGCTGAAGTACCTCTCCCTGTAAAAACAGGCTAAGGATGGGAATTGTTCAGCTCAGAGAAGAGAAGTCACTGGGGAGACCTTATAGCACCTTTCAGTACCTACAGGGACTGCAAGAAAGCTGGAAATGTTTGTTTTCCCAAGGGAATGTAGTGATAGGACAAGGGGGAATGGCTTTAATATGAAAGAGAGTAGCTTAAAGTAGATATTCTGAAAGCATTGTTTCCTGTGAGTGTGGTGAGACAGGTGACCAGGTTGCCCAGACCAGCTGTGGATGACGCAGCCATCGAAGTGTTCGAGCCCAGGCTGGATGGAACTCTGAGCAACCTGGTCGAATAGGATGTGTCCCTGTCCACAGCAGGGGGGGTCGAAACTGGATTATCTTTATTCTCCTTCTAACCTAAACCATTCTATGACTGTGACTATAGACTATACACTATTTTTATTAGTGATGACACATAGACTTTCTGCCCTGAAAAGCACCAAGTTTCTTTCCACTTTCCCAGCTGCGATCACCTTTGGGATCCACGCAGCCCCATTTCAGACACAGCAGTCTGGGGGCTGTGGGGAGACATTCCTGGTAGGCGACCCTCTCCGGAGGACCCGACGAGAGCCGGATTTCATCCCGGCGGCGCTCGGGGCGAGTCCCGGTTCGCATCGCACCTCTCCGCTGCGCAGCCCCGCTCAGCGGCCTGGGGAGGGTGATGGGAGGGGAATGGGGGTGAGATGGGGGGCCATGGGGGCGTGATGGAGGGGTGTTTGGGCAGTGAGATGGGGTGATGGGGGTGATGA